>VMDR010001608.1:0-118778 GCA_007922815.1 Macrotus californicus
GCTCAACCCAGAAAGCTACTGTTTAGAATCAAAGGGCAGATAAAAAGCTTCCCAGACAAGAAACAACTAAAAGAGTTCATCATCACCAAACCATTATTATATGAAACATTAAAGGGACTTACTTAAGAAAAAGAAGATCGGAACATGAACAATAAAATGGTGAAAATACATATCTATCAACAATTGAATCTAAAACACAAACTAAGCAAACAAGAGGAACAGAGACAGAATCATGGATACAGAGAGGGTTTTAACAGTTGCCAGATGGGAGGGATATATGAGAGAATGGGTGAAGAGGTGAGGGGATTAAAAAGTACAAATAGATATTTGCAGACAGCCATGGGGACATAAAGTATAGGAAATGGAGCAGCTAAAGAACTTATATGCATGACCCATGGACATGAACAATGGTGGAAGGATTACCTGAGGGAGTAGGGGGCGCTGAGTGGAAGGGGGGCAAAGGGGGAGAAAATCAGGACAACTGTAATAGCATAATCAATAAAGTATAATTTAAAAAAGAAAAAAAGACACTATGACAAAAACTTGGACCTCTGAGCAGTGTAGCAATGCAGTCCCCACTCAGGTGGGTCAGCAGGTGATGCAGGGAGGAGGCCACCGGGTGAACCGTGCTGGTGTCTCCACCAATGTTGAGGGAGGGACAGCCTCTGAGACCTCTTCTTAACGACACGTTGTTTCCTGGGTGGAAAAAAGGGAGAGGGAAGCTGGAGCCGATAACCTGGGCACTAGCACAGTTGGTCGCCTTCATAGCACTCACGTAATTACCACACGTCTGGGAGGGGCTGTGGTAACCTAATGGGGCCTGGCAGTCCTCCTTTCCTCCCCTGCCAAAACTAAAAGAGTGAATTAATTGTCCAATTTGCACATTTCGAGAGCGCTATGAGCAAAACCAGCATTTCTGCTTCGGGCACAGATTTGGCTTCACCGGGTTATGGGTAACCATGAGCCTAAAGAAAAATGTTGACTCCTTGATTGGTGAACATCATTCCTCCATGTACCTTTTGAGTGGGTTCCCCAAAACGAACACTACACATTTTCTCTAATTTTGGAGGGGAAAAATATCTGCAAGGAAAATATGAGTATTTATAACATGATGCAACCACCATGAACCCTCATCAAACATTCTTTTGCGGGCAGCTCTCTTCAACCTCAAAGCCGCCCAAGGAGCAATTCTGAGGAAGCAAGAAAACAAGGTCCCTGGTGGCTCGAGAAGTCAGTCTCCATTGGTGCTGACAGGGCGGAATTACCCCATGTGCCTCCCAGCAAAGCCCTGTTCCATACGTCCTGAGCCTGGGACGAAACAGGAAGAGTCCAGGTGCCAAAGCAAATGAAGCTCCTCCCTGGCCTGGAGCCAAAGCCCAGATTTAGACCACAGCTGAACAGCCCTTGGAAAACTTTCGGAAAACTCCCCTGGGAAGATGGAAGAAATTCACACACTGTCCCGGTGTCCACAGAGACGGCACTGAACCTGCTCTGCCAGAAGCTGCAGGGCTTTGCAGGGAGCTGCAGCCCCAGGATGTGGGGCCTCAGCTGTCCTGAGGGGGCCCCTGATGGGCACTTGGACTGTTCTGGAAGTAGTGAGCAATTCTGAGGCAAGGAGCCCCACTCAGGAGAAAGGGGGACTCTCTAGTCAAAGCCGCAGGTCCCAGGTCTAGGACAACTTCTAATTTCTCGCCCTTTATCCTCTCTCCCATCAACCCTACAAATGCCCACTCTTCCAGAACACAGCCCTTCACAAGAGATTCTAGCTTGGCACCTGTGATGGAGGCCAAGAGGAGGGTTCTTGGAGCTAAGCATGGCTTGGCCTTGGCCAATGGGGAAAGGATTGAAGTGAAACTCAGAAGAGTTATGTGAGAAGACAGTGGGTGGTGCAGTCCCATCTCCTGACGTGCTTTGATGGCATGTCAAGGGTGACATCCCCAAGCCCTATCCTACCACCTATCCATGCAACTGAGAAGTGAGCATCGGCAGCCCTGCTCTCGGCTGCTTTCCTGGGTTCCGCCCCATCCCCACCTGGTCTTCTGAGGGAGACCCACGTCCACAAAAATGGAGGCTCTCCCGGGTCTACTGACCCAGACCAGCTATGTGCAGACCATGCTGGAAGGGAGGGGCACCAAGAGAGAGGCCAGTGCCTGTTTAGCCTCCCTGACTCCAGCCACGTGACTCCATTCAATTCCGACTGCAGCTCGTACTCTGGGGAAAGCCTGAGCCCCTTCAGAGTTTAGAATGTGAACCCTTACAAGCCTAGCTAAGAAGGACTTGAACAAGCTATCAAAAAAAAAAAAAAAAAGAATCAGTTAATTCTCTATGTGGATACACCAGACACCAAGCAGTTACTTGGTGGCACCTGGCAGTAGTCACTAATTACCCTGGGACATTTGTGACCTGAACAACTCAGCCTCCTCTCTAGCATGGGCACTGTCTTCTCTAGGAGGATGCCAACACAGTAAACCACTTCCTGGGGGCTCAGTTCAAACTCCAAAGGCCCCCAGCTCCCTGATGATACTCCAAGTTCTTAATCTTCACCACACACCAGGATATCTTGGGGAGAGACAAAATAGAAGAAACAAGTGTCCGGGTTCCATCTCATGAGTTTCAGGTTCAGTTGGTCTGGAGTGGGGCCCAAGAGGCCTACTTTTCAAAAGCTTTTGAGGTATAATGGTGTTTTTAATGCATCCACTTGGCTAGGCTACTGTTACGGACTGAATATTTGTGTTTCCCCGGAGTCCGTGTGTTGAGACGCTACCCGGGTGGGATGGTATTGGGATGTGGGGCCTCTGGGAGGGGATCAGGATTAAGTGAGTCAGAGGGTGGAGGTTTCGTGAATGGGGCTGGTGCCCTTATAAGACACCGCCGAGCTTGCTGCTTCTTTCTCTTCCTACCCTGTGAGGACACGAAAAGAAGCCACAGCCTGGAACCTGGAAGGGGGCTCTCCCCAGGACCTGCCGACTTTGACACTCTGATCTCAGACTTCCAGCCTCCAGAACGGTGAGAAATCAATTTCTGCTGTTGATAAGCCACATGGTCTTTGGTGCTCTGTTACAGTGGCCTGAACCAGGACACCTACAGCCCTCAGTTGTTTAATCAGGCACTAATTAGGCATTTTGTAGATGTGATTCAAGTCCATAATCAGTTGACTTTAAGTAAAAGAGACTAAATCTGGGGGGGGGTCTGATTCAACTTTTGGAAAGGCCTTTTGAGCAGAGCTGAGATGTCCCCGAGGAAGATAACATCCTGCCCGTGGACAGAGCTGCAGCTCGGCCGAGGGCTCCAGCCTGCCGCTCCTGGCAACGTGCTCCATGGCCTTCACACCTGCCCAGCCAGCCCTGCGCTCACGAAAGCCAATCTGTGCAATAAACCTCTTAATGCATGCCCCCTACTGCTTCTGCTTTCCTGGTGGGACCCAGACTGATACAGGTGATTTTTAACATGTTGCTCAGGCTGAGAACCAGGGAATTATTCAGTAGTGGCTAAGCCAAAGGGCTTCAGAATAAAATAACAATAATAATAAATAAAATAAAAAACCAAGGTCAACTCTCATCTCGTCTACCTACACCTCTGCAACTGCAGGTCCCTCGGCTGTGAAATGGGGTGCACAGTGTCCACTGCACAGCCGCAGTGGAAAGGCTCCCTGAGCACTGGGCCTGAACGGTGTCCACTGTCTTACAGTGCCAGGCTATTCTGGACCACCTCAGTAAAACGCCATTCACGTAAACGAACAGGCACAAAATGAGCCTGGTCTCCCATCTCACTACATGACCCCTAAAGTTCAGGACTTTGTTTTAGGGTCTCCTAAACACTTCCTTTCCCCAGCCCGCCCCGCCCCCTCCCCCGGCAGGCAGGAGGGCGCCTGTGCACTCAAGGACCGCAGCCCCACTTGGTGCGGCAAAGGGAGGTGAGTCACCCGGCTCTGGTAGCTAAGGGAAGTTGTAGGGCAGGGAGCCGAGAGCTCCACACGGTTTATAAAAGCAGAGTTTGTAAGTTTTACTGGTCACTAGTCAACACTCTCCAATGATGTTTTAATAGGTGCTTTGGTCGCAGGGCTCTAGGTCTCGCTGATAACTGGGAGAGTCCAGGCGGTCCTGCTCTCCCTCCTGCCGCCGGGGGCCTGGCGGCGCCCTGTGCTCCCCCTGGCGGTGCGACTGGGCACTTTCCTTCCTCGGAAATTCCTCCTGTCACCTCCCGCCCAGCAGGCGCCAGGTTCGGCCTTCCATCTGGCACATCAGTGCCCTCTGGTGGCCATATGCTGCAGCAACGACTCCCTCAGCAAGAACGTGTTTGCTGGAAACAGCTCTGGGAAATTCTGGCTTGCTCTGATTTCTTCTTAAGCCACGGATGCTGACATGCTCCAGCGAAGCCTTGGCAGAGGGGGTCTGCCTCTTTATCACCTACTCTGTCAATAACCATCTGCATATGACCTCAGCAGCTCCTGTTACCTCTCCAGGTCTCTGTTTCCCACCTGTAAACTGAGAGGATTAAAACAGATCATCTCCAGCTTTAACATTCAAGATTCAAGGGCTTGTGATTCAGGGATAGTCATTCATTCAACAGGTACTGTGTCAGGTGTAGAGGTTCAGGCTCATCAGCAAGCAAACCTCTGCATTCCTGGACTTTAGATTGCAGCAGGAGACAGTTCATAAGCAATAGGCATAACAAAGAAATGAAGTACATAGTGTGTTAGAAAGAGACCAATGTCATGGGGAAAATAGAACAGGTGTGGGAATGGGGTGTGGTGGCCAAGGGAAGGCCTCAGGAGGGAGCAATTTTAGGTGACAGAGACGGGACAGGGCTCTGAGACGTCATCTTTGAGCAGGAGGGACAGGAGGGAGTTAGTCCTGCAGATTTTCCAGGTCAGAGCACCCAGGTAGAGGAAAACCCACATGAAGGCCTGATGTGACAGCCTGACTCTGTGTGAGGTCCAACAAGAAAGCCGTGGCTCCCACAGCCGTCTGTGCACATTTCTCACGTGGCTCTGACCGCGTTCATGATCACGTGTGTGGTAAGTGGGATGGTGGTAAATTCTGGTCAGATGACTCTCGGCCGTGGTGGCTCCCACACACATATCCTGGTGTCGTCCTTCCATACTGGACTCAAACACGGTCTAATTGGACTTCTCGGGGCTTCTTATTCAAGTGTACCAGAGGTGGCAGCTAGGTTCCCTTTCCAGAGTGCTCTTCTTGGTCAGTGTTGGAGGGGTGCTTTGTGAATAACTGGAATGCTCCCCAATAATGCTGCCCACAGTGCCCTGATGAGGTGTCCAGACCTCCGCCTAAGTGAGCACCTCTCCTGTCTGTCTGTCTGTCCAAGGAAGCACTGTGTTTGCTCTGAGTGGGTCTTCATAGCTAACAGGGAAGTCATTATTCCAAAGCTTCAAATGAGCGTGGCTACAGAATGAGTCTCACCCTTCTCTTCACTCTTTTCCCTAATCAAATCTATGTTCTTTGTAACTTCTGAGTGTAGCCTAAGTTTCTATTTATGAGGCGAGGTCAGAATAAACAAGAATCCAGTCAAAGCTTCTTAGAAATCATAACAAAAAAGTAATTTCTTTGGGTTGAGCTATGGAATATTAGGAGCCATCTTGAGATAAATCAGGTCAGAAGGGTACGGTTACTTCTTTAAAATAATGTAGCACTTCAGATGAACGCCAACTCTAAGAGTACAGGAAATATTTCCATTTACCAAGTGGACTGAGGGATGGGGGTTGAGACAATGATTCATAAGCAAAAGCTTTAATGGTAAAGCTTCCTTTAGTAAAATCCACCAGTGGATTTAAATTATTCTATCAAAATTTAAAATACATACTTTTAACACAGGAATTTCACATGCTAAATATAAGGATGTTCCTAACAGCTTTCTAAAATTTTTATCCTCACCTGAGGACATATTTCCATTGCTTTTAGAGAGAGAGAGGGAAACACTGATGTGAGAGAGAAACATCAATTGGCTGCCTCTCATTCGCACCTAGACCAGGGATGTGCCCTCCCTGCAGCCCAGGCACATGCCCTCCCTGACTAGGATCTTTTCAGCTAAGAAAAGCAAACTTGCAACCTTTCAGTTATGAAAAGATGTTCCAACCATCTGAGCCACACTGGTCAGGGCCATAACAGCTTTTCTGTAACAGCAAACGCTTGTCCTTTCAGAGTACTCATTAAACAAATTATCTGAATAACAAAATACTATGCAGCCAGTAAGACAATGGTGTTGGGGGAGGGGGGGTCTGACATGTAGGGCAGTGTGTGAAGAACATGCCATCATTCCTGAACAGAAAAGTACATACACAGTGAAGTTCGCAAATACACAGAGCATTTCTGAAACGACAAGCAAACCCTGGTTGTGACACCTGCCTGTGGTGAAACAAATGGGCAGCCAGGCCAACGGAGGGGGGTTTTCTGTTGTTGTCTCAAGTCTCCAGTGCATGAATCATCTACTCAAAATTTTCTGTTTTTCTACAAACACACCCCTCCCAACACAAACACGTCTTTGTCAAATGTGGCACAGCAATGTTGAGAGGACTTTTGTCAAGTTGATTAATTTCCAGAGTATTCCAAGCTAGATTTTTCTCTCTGTCAATACAAAATGTGGGTTTTGTTAACTGTGTAACATTGGGCAAGTCAACCACCTATGTGACCATGATAGGCTTATACTGTCAATGATTCCCGCCAATCCTGTTCTGGTTTAGGATGCTGTGATTGTATGACTTGATTTTGCAATATTTAAAAAAAATGGCAATAAACTGGTAAAGAGAATCAGTGCTGTGGCGGAACTTATATACAGCTACTCCTATTTTTATAATACATTTTATTAAACCACACTTTCTCATCATATTTGAAATATCCCAGGAACAACAAAAGAGCCATGCTCAGCTGCAGAAATTTATTTACTTTTTTTTTCTAGGTACATAGATGACAATTATAGACAAGTTTTGATACATAGGAAAACCCTCCCGTCCTTTCTCTTTGCTAAATGAATCATCACAATAATTTTTACAATTTTTAAAACAATACACAGCTTTCTTGGGCTGAAGCAATCGCAAGAACATATTGGTACTGGTATATTACAGCTACTTACAATGTTTAAAAACAGCAATGGAGAAAAATAAGTTATTTAAATACTGATTTCATATACAGAAAGTGCAGTGTTGTTAGTTGTTATATAACTTGCTCGACTGTTTGCTCTATCAATTTAAAATCAAGATAACTTGGACTCAGACGGCGAGACTTATTTTTCTGAAAATAATACAGTACGCATGTGCAGCACTGACTTGGTGAATGGACTTCTTTCGCTGCAGTTATGAAAGCAAACTTTGCTATGTCAGGAACTGATTACTAATACACCAGTAATTTCCAATGCTGCCCACCCCCAGGTTCAAAACAGAGAAAAGGGCCTCTGACTAAGGCAGGCCTTAAAAAATCTACCTCCTACGTGGTTATTTGGGAGTGTAAATAGTGGTTGGGGCTGGCTGCATTTCCTCCTAGACAGCTTCCGAGTAAGAATTCACACAATGGATACGTAGCTACCTGAGCCTAGCTGCCAGTCCAGGTTTCTTTTGTGCTTTCCAGAGACAATTTTCTCCGTTCCTCCACATTCTGAACTGCGTGCACCTGAGTCAACCTGGATGTTGCCGACACCCACCACCTCTGTTCTCTGTCCACAGGCGGCCCCAAACCGCCTCAGTCAAAAGTCACACACAAACACTGAGGCTTTTTCTAGGATCAGATGAAAAGTTCAAAGCAAAAGAAGACCAAGCAAATACTAATGATTAAAAAAAAAGAACTTGAAAAAGCACAATAAAAATAAAAACCACCTCAGACCTTCCAGATTGGGAAGACCTTCCCACCGACAATTATTTGTGGTCCCTGAATTGGAATTTTCTCTGCAAAGGCAATGATCTCTGAAGATGAGTGATAAGAATACAGATTGGCATTCTCAAAAGCTCACGCTCAGAAAATTCCCTTTTCCGGTGCCATTTTTACTTCAATGAAAATGTTACAGTGAAAATGAATTAAAACTTGGAAAGCCACGCAAGATGCCCCCTTCCCCTTTGTTACTGCCTCGGGGCTTTTGTGTGGTATTTGCTCAGCTTAAATTAGTAGATGGGCTTCTCAAATGTCGCACTGAGGTCACTGCAGAAACAGCCGAGAAGCCCATTCAGAGCCCGGTCTCGGTCACAGGACAGCCCCACAGCCTCATTCCTTCCCAGGAGGGCTCTGCTAACAGAGATGTCACAACCCGAGGTGACAAAAATGGGCTCTTTTGAAGAGTGCCACAGAAATGTGGCAGCTTTAGCTTTTTCTTCTAGATTTCCACACCTTCTTCACATGGCATCTTAGAGAAACGATTATTGAAGAAATATATATTATTTTTTAAAAAATGCATACACCAAGGCATGAAAACAATTTATCACCTGAGAACATCCTTTTCCTCAGAAACATGGATCTAAGTATATAAAGCAAATGCTAAAGATGGCTTTGTAATTAATGAAATCACTTTTTTTTTCCCTGAGGGAAATCATTTGTTTTAGTGAGTAGATAAAATATTAAAGAACTTTTGATCAAGGCTTTGTGTTCAAAGTGTTTCTACTGTAAATGATCACATTCAATGCTTGGAATAGTGCTCACGAGAAGAACATAAAGCAAAATCATTTTGTGAGCAATGGAAACCTTCCTGGTTTAGTTGTCTAAATGTCAGTTTGCTAGAAAGTCAGACACAAGACTAAAACAGGACAGAATATGCTGAAATCAGTGAGAGACGATGGAAAATATGCAAATACTTAATACACGGCTAATGCGGTTTGTCTGGCTCCAAAAGGAACCTTTATTGGAATTAAAAGAACCATCTAAATAAGAAAAGAAGAAAAACAATATCTTAAAATTGTAAAACTGAAGAAAAACCTTAAAAACCTCTCTTACACCAATTCCCTTTGTGAAAACATCTTTCCAAACAATTCGGCCTTGCGCAAGACGCTTCGCGAGAGCCCCCTGCTGGCTGGCTGACGTCAGGACACGGGAACGGAGCCGGGCGGAGGCCGAGTCAGCAGTGCACCCCAGCAACCCGCACGGCGAGGACACGGCACCCATCCAAAGGAAGGGCAGTCACCACAAACCTCCCCACCCCCAACACTCAGATGTACACACGCGAGCTCTGTGGATTTCGGATAGGTTTTCACGGGATTTTGTAGTAGGTTCAACAACGGAATGCCAACATGAAATCTGTGCCTGATAAACACTCCTACAAAATAAGCCATGTTAGAGTGAGATCATCAGAAAAGCCCATTTCTTCACTGGAAACACCCCAGATACGTTAGACGGCAGTCTAAGCTGAAGATCTGGAACTACGGTTACAGGGTAGTGAACACTAGTTAGATAACTGTTTAAAAGCTCATATTAAGGCAAATAAAAGCTGATTGCTAGAAAGCAATTATTAAAATGTCTCTTGTTTACCTAAAGGAGAATAGGCCTTTTTTTTTCTAGTGCAGACAGATTTTCTTACTTTTGAACCAATGAGCATGTCAACCGTGTACAATCACTCCCGAGTCTGTTACTTTGGCCTAGCTAAGCTTGTCTGGTCCTCCGGTATCCCGCAGGGTGACAGACAGAAGGTCAAGGGCACTATCAGAAACGAAACAGGCTGCCCATCCCTCTGCCCCTAGCCCTCTACCCGACGCACCAAGACAGGCTGGAGGCACGGCATTTGTGACAAGTTGGCATCTTGGTTCTATTATGTTCTGGAAACAAAAATAAGTGCTTGTCTTTTCTTTGGGGGTCGAAGAGAACCACACCAATTTCCTCAAAGGGGCTTTTCTGGGAAAGAGAGGGTCCATTGGTCCTGTGCCAAGGCTTCACACTGTTGGGCTGCACACTGGGCTGCTCCACTGGATCTGGTCTGCTTGTCTGGGGAAGGAGGGATTGCATCGGCATCGTAAGCACAGTGAAAAGGGTGGCTCTCATCCAGGGAGGTCCATTCCAGGCCTGGCTACATGGCCTCAGGGCCAGGTGGCAGTTTGAAGAGTCTGGCCGCAGACACGAGCTTGCTTATGTGTCTCTCCTCTGTGATGCCGGCCTCCTGAAGGCAAGTGTGGGACAGAGAAGGCACCTGGCCCAAGGTGCTGAACCCCGCTTCCATGAGGGCGCTGGCGTACATGGGCAGACCAATGGAGATCAGCCAATCCGACACGGATGAGATGCAGCCGGGAGAGAGGGGCTTCCTGCAGATCTCTGTGAGTCCACCACTTGGGATCTGGATAAAGAGAGAAAACAATCTGAGGAAGCCCCTACACATGCCATTGGAGGGCCGCTTCTCAGATGCCGAAAAAGGCCATTACTAAAATATTCACTGCAGTACTATCAAGAAGTGATGATGCTATGACGTGTCAAAGACCAAGAGGAGCAGAGAGTCTTTCCTTGACTTTTCAAAGGTGAGACAAATTTTCAAGGAAGTGTTTGAGGCTCTGGAAGGTACTGGGAACTAGATATAACCCCAGTTATGTGTCCCACTCTCTAAACTGTGAGCATGTATATTTCTGGCTGTTTTGTCTCAGGGTGACACGCTCTTCAAGGACGTGTCTTGTATAGTCAGTCACAGCACACCTAAGGGACTGACTAAAGAGGCAGTCCCATGCGACAGCGTGAAAAGGAAAATATTCAGTTACCGAGTGTTTATAAAGTAGATTTCCATTGCATTTTGAATCCACGTTAACAACTAGCAGGTTAAACATTTTATCAACATAGTTAAAAAGAATCTAAAATAATAACAAGTAATGGCCAGGGCAGGGAAATAGACACACTGGACACCTGGGAAGACGGAATGCTATACCTCTCAAGAGGTAACCGACCACCCCACGTGCAAACCCCAGGGACTTTGTACAGCCTTGATGAAGCACACACTCTTAAAGTAACCTATCCTCAGAAATGACCTTCAGACGCCTACAAAGACTTACTAAGAATGTTTTTCACTACATTACTGAAAATTAAAAAATTGGAAAAAACCTACATGTTTCACCTAAACTAGGACACATTCACCTGCTGGGCCACTCTGAAACTGAGACTGTGACAGAAGTTTATAAGAGAACTACATTCGTGCCCCGACCACAGGAAACAATCAGGGTTCAAAGCTGTGCATTTACATGCGTGCCGACAAACGGCCGGATGGGCTCAACTTTTTCTTAGTGCTGGGAATGTGGGCAGTTTTCATTTTTTCTCTTTCTAAAATGGTGTTTTAAAACTCTGTGGGCTGAATGCGTATTGCTTCCCCACTGGGTGCCTCCTTTGATGGTTATGAGCCATGGGCTACGGTGGTGGCCAGTGTGCTCCTCACTCAGCTCTACAACTAAATGGACTCGAATGGCAGGGAGGGGTGGTCCCCAAGGCGTGGCTGCTCACCGCCATGCGGTGCTGCTTGCGAAGCAGCTTCACCCGGATCTGGTCCATGTTGGCGGCGATGTCCCTCTCGGGCTGCTCCAGGTCTTCTGCGTATCTCTGCACCAGGGCTTCGGGAATCCCACAGCGGCCGTGCTACGTGGGGGAACAGAAAGGTGGCGTCAGGTGTTGTGGCGAGGACCTTTCTCTCGCCAAGAACAGCAAACACACGGGAGGATGAGACGTTTAGCTGCTGGGAAATAGCCCCCGAAGTTTTCATTGCAAGTGAATACATATTTTCTATCGTCAGGAAGTGTTGGAGGGAATACTTTACATCTTTATGTTTCGGGTAGTAATGAACTCCAGGAAAATGTTTTGAAACTCAATCATCCTACATTTTGGGTGGCCAATGCCCTCAGCTCACTCGACCTGATCATTTGTCAGAACGTTTGTTTGAAAACCGTTCCTGAACTGCATGGGAGAGGGTATCTACAGTCGTCTATGGCTGTGCCTCATCTAGCAGGACTGCACCGCCCCCATCAGCCGGCCGGCACTGACTGAGGAGGGGCATTCACACCGTTTCTCATTCAAGCGGTTACTCTCCAGATATTGAGGGGGAGGGTGTTCCTGTTGGGCATTCGTGGTCACAACAACTTTGTGACGAAGACCCCCAGGACTGCATTATCACAGAGTTTGCATTTCTAGGAGCCCCGGGCGGCTCCATCCGTTCTCATTTGTTTTCAAAGCCGTTGTGAGATTGGTAGATCTACTCTTTAATTTTTTTCAAACGAGAAGTGAGTTTCCATTACAGAGCTCAGTGTTCTTGGTGCCGTGGTGTTTCCACATAGTCCTTCCCCTGTTACCCATACGAGATAATTATACAATTATCATATCTGAGTAGGGCTCTGTAATTTTCAGAGTAGGTTCACATTTATTTTACTTGCTCCTAATAATAGCTCTACGAGGTAGGTATGCAGGTTATAATTAACTCCATTTTACATGCAAGAAAGTGAAATGTGGATTTGTTAATGTCTAAACACATACATGTTGAGTTAAGGGGAAAACTGGACCTTAGGCCTGTCCTCTCCTCTACACCAAGCCTTTCAGGAACCAGTCCTAGGGCTGATGGGTAGTTCTCCCTGCAATGCATAGCTGCCAAAAGTTCAAGACAAACAGGCAAAATAAAAAAGAAAGAGAGCAGGAAAGAAAATCCAAAGCTGTATTTGCATTTAACCTGGACACTGCGCTCCCACTGGTACCACCACCAAGTGGCCAAGGCCCCTGCTGTGGGCCTCCTGGGCTCTCACTGCCACAGCGGCCCCCGCCTCCAGGCTGACCTCCTGGGTCAGCTGGTATTGCTCACCTGGCTGCTCAGCTTACGAAAGCAGAGACCTATGAGGTGGGGCCAGAACCTTTGATACCTTGTCAGAATATGGTTCCTCGGTGAGATCGATGCCTTCAGCTCGCAACTTGTCTTCAGTGAGCATCTCCAGATCCACTCCCCGGGTGCAGGAGATCTTCCT
This sequence comes from Macrotus californicus, assembly GCA_007922815.1. Lineage (NCBI taxonomy): Eukaryota > Metazoa > Chordata > Mammalia > Chiroptera > Phyllostomidae > Macrotus > Macrotus californicus. The sequence goes on from VMDR010001608.1 coordinate 12,896, forward strand.
GATCAGGGCCGGGCCCAGCTTCACGCCATGCTCCTGGAGGCTTGCGCTCTCTGGCAGCTCCGAGAGCCAGGGTGGTGGCCTTGAGCTCGGTGGGCTGCTGGGCTCCTGCCTGGAGGGAGGTCTAGAAGCCTGGGGTGAGTGGCAGTCGCTGGGGCCGCTGGAGCTGCCCTTTTTCAGGGGCAGGCATGGTGCGCTGGGGCCCGGAGGGCCCAGGTGCAGGCCGTTGGCCAGGGCCAGGCGCTCTTTGCTCTTCTTGGCAGGAACAGGCGGAGGCTGTGTAGGGTGTCTGGCTGGCATTTTGACCTCAGGACCCCTCTGCTCACCTTCTTTGGTGCCCGGGGGGTGACAGGTTCCTTCAAAGTCGAGTCCTTTTCTGTGGCCCTCAAGAGCAGTCCTTGTTAAACTGTGTCTAACTCCAAGAGGCTGAGCATCACAGGTTTTGGGTAAACATGGGGGAGGGGACAGGCCACGAGAAGAGGCTGCACTTGAGCTGCCCAGTTTCTTAGTAGTCGTTTTCTGAGGTTCAGAAAATCTGTTGCTTTGGGTCAGTAGCAATGCATTGTCAACGGCAGAATCTCGCTTGGGGCTGGGGACCTTGGTGATGGAAGGGGCTGTCTTTTGTGGCACTTCCGGTGCAATCTGAGGGGAGGGTTCTGTCGCTGCACTAGGCACATCTGTTTCAGCATCAGGCTCTCCCTGAAGGTCGTCCAGGGAATGGGATCGGGGCCAGGTTTTCACCGGCTGGGGGCTCTCCAGGGTCTCACAGCTCCGGCAGATGGAAACGGGGAGGCTTCTCCGGTTTTTATTCAAGCCAGTCACGCACGGCGGATCACAGCTCTTGAAAGTGTGAGGGGCCAGACCACGGCCCAGCCTGTTGTCCTCCCCTGGCTTCAGTGTGTCCGCCGACTTTGGCAGAGGCAAGGTTGGGTAGTTGCCCAGCTGATTCCTGTTGAAAGACCTCAAGCTGGACTCAGTGGGTGACCTGGCAGAGAGAAGGCCAGTTTTCCGGGTCTTGCCTGCGAGACAAAGAAACACTTTACAATCACACCTTGAATGGTGAATCAATCACACTGATATGGAAAGGTGCGCTCACCTAATTGAAACTTCCAATCCTTACACCCCATTGTTGGATCACATACACGGAAGGGCAGAAAACCACCATTTATGATGATGAGTGACAATTAGGGTTATTATGGTCTTGCTTTTATTTTTAGAAAAAATTCTTAAGTCTTCGTAAATGGGTGCCTGGAGGCTGAATTAATTGAGTTACGTAGTAAGGAAGTACGCTGTGTCAGGCAGCAAAGTAAGTCTAGGCCTCCCGTCTGTTCCTCGCTGCAGTCGGCGTGGAAGAAGGTTCACCACCCAAACCCCACTCGCAAACCACACGGATGGGATTTCTGTCCAGTGAATACAATGTCCTAAGGTCATGGTCACAGAGGGGAGTGGGCTGAGTTCTGGGACAGGCTCTATAAATGGTGCTCCCTACGATTCACTACTAACTCCTCAAATTACACCTTCCTCCAAGCCCTCCCCTCTTAGTGGTCTGTGTATAAAGTAAATGAAGCCTAGAAGCAGTCAGACAAGCTTGGTACAAGTAAGTGAACAAGCTTAAGTGAGTGTTTTGCCTGGGACAATCTATAAAATATTGACATGGTTCTAATGGCCCACGGAACACCAGCCCCGATAAACATAAACTGTCGGACTAACAAGTAAGCCACCAACCAGACACGGTCTGCTTATTTGACAACTGTTGACTGGTTTTAGCCACTACTACTGCTTGACAAGCTTCGCGGGGAGCTGGGGGCACCCATGCTGGTGCTGAGTTCACCCGAGCCCATTCCACTGACGATTTCTCTTCCACTGGAGACAAATGAGCTCCCTGAAATTTCCCACTGACTGCCTCCCAACTGTTAGAGGAAAGCAAGAAGACATGCGGCCCTCAGAGCACCCTCTTCCCCAGTCATTGCTGTGTCCCCAGCTGCAGCTGAGACCCTGAAGATGCCACTGCTTTGTAGCCTCGATGGACGGACTACCTGGTAAATTTTGTTCCTCATGGACCTGGTAGTTCCCAACACTCAAAAGTTGGTTTTTACTGCGTAAAGAGAAGGACATAGGAGACACACAATTTGGGTTTTACGGCTGCAGGTATTTTGGATGGAATTTATTCACCTCACACCAGGAGGAACGGACATCAGAGGCTAACTACAAACTACAACGGCAGAGGGATCAGAAAGGAAAAGTTCAGCACTGGGTTCATCACAGTAACAGAATCATTCTTTTTCAGGAAGTCAGATTGTGGAAATCAGTAATTTTTAAATGAAGCTTTATTTATATTGTACAATAGATCAAAGCTGCAGGGTGGCTCAAGGCAAAAACCCAGGCACGGCCCCACCCCCTACTGTGGCCACCATCCCTCCCACCATCACCCCCTCCATCCCTGTGGTCCCTGAGGAATGCAGGGCCCCATCACGGGTCACTGTTAAGAACCAGAGGTTATGAACTGCACAAAAAGCAGTGCCGCCTTTAAACACATCTTGCGTTTTCTTCTCCCTTCTATGAACATGCTTTGCTAGTGCGAACTAGAATAGATTGTGCAGCCTGGCTTAATATTTGAATGAACAACGGGCAGGGCTGGTAGCATGTGGAGAAATTACTATGAAGTGGACGAATCCAAAAAAGACGAAAAGAAAAATAAAGTCAAATCTATTTTGAAAACATCTTCCTTTTCCAGTGCTTTTATTTGTCTGAACTATAAGCTACAGGCAGCATCAGACCTTTGCCACATACCTTACCCTGCTTTCCAAAATGAAATCTGGGGCCGATCCTGTTGTCCCCAGTGTCTTTGACGTGCACGTAACTGTGGGGGACGTATTCTATAAGCCACCGATTCACACAGGCCATCACTTGCAATGGGTATGGCCAGGACACAATGCTCCAACTAAGGGCACAAACATGTTCTCTAATAACGCCCAGTGGCCAGACCACAAGTAGGGCTGGCCCCACCACGTGAGCGTGGGGCCGTAACTAAGCCCACAGCCACGCTTCCCGAGGGAGAAGGAGGTGCCCTATTAGATGGAGGCAGTTGTGCTGTTAGATGGTCAGAAAGCTTGAGATTTAAAAAAAAACAAAATGTCATATTTTAAGATGTAATCATATACCCTTTATTTTCAGAGATCTAGCTTCCACCAAAACATGAAGCGATGAATGTTGTGGATAAAGTCAAGTCTTTCCACTTTCTTTACTCTCAATTAGATATGTTCAGACTGTAGCCTCTGATGGACCGCTGCCAGGATCTCTGCACTGATGGAGGCACCCCGTAACTGTGAACCCTGAGCTAACAAGCTTGCCCACCTCCCTGGCCGGGTCCAAACACGGAGGGCTGCCCCTGCTCAGGCTCACTGTGTACGGAAGAAGAAAAACTGAGCTGAGGGGCAATGACGGTACCCAAAGAAACAAACCTCCGTGCCCCAGCTTGGCCTCATGTTCTCAGAGGGGCTCCTCCAAACCCTCATATTGCAAAGATGTACTCAAAGAGGTCCTCCAGGGTGTGTGCTGCCTTTGTTCTTTTTTAAAAATAGGTCCACTGATTTTCATCAAGCCATGGTTTGTGAAGGTACTTATTGTAATAACAAATACAAACTACATCCCTTCTGGCTTCAAGTTCGGTGAAGCCCAGACACCCTGGTTGATGTCTAAGGCCTGTAAGGCCTAAGACATGATGTCTGAGGCGAGTAAGGACCCAAAAGCGCGCGTGGCTTCGGACAGCGAGGTCTGAAACACTGGCCGAGAGCCTCTCGGAGCCAGGGTGGTGGTCGCTGAGGGGCACGGTGTGAAGGCAAAGAGCTGCACCATCTCTCTGTGCCTCCCAGTCTCACTATTAGATGTGCCTGGCAGGGGCTGAGTGATGATCAGTGACACATACATAAGCCCCCAGCCCACGGCCCAATTCCACAGTCACATTCAATAAATGCTGATTGTTATCCATGCCTTACTGCTCTGTTTAAGTCTTATAACAATCTATGAGAGAGAAACTCATCTTACTATTTCAGAGGTGAAGGGGGCTCAGAGACATGCTCATAAATGTTCTACTCAGGGCCCACACCCCAGGTCTCCTCATTTCAAAGCCCACGGCTCTTTTCATGATCTACACTGGGTGCGGAGACTCTAAGAGCGTCTGTAACGGCAGGCTGAGGGCCCTTTCTCTGACGTGCGGGTTCAGTCTTGAACTCTCCATGTACGCCTAAGGGGGACAGGAGGGTAACTGATGGCAAGACTGCTGTAGTCACTTCTCAAGAATGTCAGTTGTCTAGGTTCTTGAGGGACATTCACTCTTCCTAAGGATCTTAAGTAAGCACCGGTGATCTTGGAAAAATTCCTCTTTCTTTGGCCAGGACTTCCCAAAAGCTTAGGCAGAGGAAGGGAGATGGCCAATAGCCAAAGCACAGATGTCAGGAAACGACCCGGAGGCTCGCAATGAAGATGCGCGCCAGGCTGGCCACGCCGACATTACCGTTTTCCAGGTTCTCGCTGCTCTCATAGCACCCCGAGTCTCGAGGAGAGCATCCGCTCAGGCCCTGGCTGTCCACGAGCAGCCTCTCCTGGGACCCTGACTGGTCACTGTTGCCTGCAGAAGGGGAACACAAAGCATGGGGTCACCAAAGGCAGGAAAAGCAGAGGTTTCCAAGTCAACCAAACCCGGCTCTACCCTCCGTTACCACCGTGCATACCGCACATGGTTAAGCCTTGGACTTTTGGGAGAACGCTAATTATTTTCAAGTAGATAAAATAAAAAGACAGTAAGATCCAAACCTTTTTCTTTTCGTATTGAGTATCACATGAAAATAAATTTGGAGATTGAGACTACATTTTAGAGTATGTCAATGCTTTGAAGTTACTCAGAGGATGACTCTGGCCTTGGGCCAGTCGCCCAGTCACCGAGACAGGAATTCTGAGCATTGTGTGTCAACGGCGTGGGTGGGGGGAGCAACCGGAGGGCTGGTCCCACGGCGAGGCACCCCAGAAGCAAAGCATGAGCATGTCCCTTTCACAAGGAGCTGTTAGGTCCTCTGCCTTTTAGACATCTCTAAGATGTGTGTTTTAAATTATTTGTCTCATGCTTTCCAAATTGAGAAGCTAACTTAAAAGAGTCAAATGAAGTATCAAATTTTTGAGCAATTTTTGGCCTCGGTGACATGTGCTGGCCCTTGTATTATGTTGATGAAGTAAGGCAGCAAAAGGGGACACAAGCCCCGTACCAATGGGAGCCCAGGGGTAAGCCCTTGCGTTGGCTGGACTGAGTGAGAGGGCTTCCTTTCCCTTTGCATTGGGCCAGCATTTCTGTTCAAAGGGAAGGCTCAGGGCACGTTCTACCCGGGGCGCTGAGCAATGACTCCTCCTAGGGTGGATGGCTGAAAGGTGGACGTCCTCATTCAAAGGAAGCCTTCTAAAGAGAAGCAGATGTTTCTGTGGCATGCAAGTCTGCCTAACGTGAGTCACGTGGGAAGTCCCGGGGGCCCTCTCCAGCCAGCAGTGTCACTCTGTGCGTTGCGTAACAAGGGCACGTGTGGCCTGATCTGGGACTGAGGGTTCAGGAGGAACACCTCAGTACTGCTGGGCCAAGTGTGTGCGTGGTCGCATTACTCAGAAACCACAAGAATAGCTTCTACATAAAACAGCGAGTTGGTTCCATGAGGAATGACTTTCCTTTTCTCTTCACTTGTCCCGCCCCTACCACATTCACCAAGGAGAAAGAAATCAACAGACCAGAAATCTGATGCCTTTTCTCAGGTCATTAAAAAAATAAAATAAATTGTGGGGAGGCAGAGGGCTGCCATTCCACATCTGTGCTGGCTGTGTCAGCTGTCCACTCACCACTTCCTGTTTGTGTCTTGCATGTGGAAAGCATTTATAACACAAATCGCGGCGGAAATCGTGGTAGAGTAGGCCCTTAAATTAGACCCCCAAGTTAAGAAGTGCTATTTTTAAAATGATTAATGAAAAATTAACTAGTTGGAAACACAAGAGCAAATCCTACCTCTCGTCCCCTGCACAAGAAGTGGAACATTCTAGGGTGACGTCCTCATTGTGTGGAAGGGTCTGCGGATTTGGAGTGGCCTTTGTCCTAGCCTAGCATGTTATTTAGGGAGTATCATTACTTCTGAAATGAGTGCTTTGAGCTATCAGTTACAGCCCGGGACGAGGAATTAACGTAGTTTGTCCTTGTCAGACAGTTCAGTGTACCGCTTCAGCAAAAACAGACTCCAAAGTGCTGACCAGTGGGAACAAAACTGAGGACGTGCCCCCACCACTGATGAAGACGCAGCCTGTGTCTGCCTCTTGAGGGATGCCACCCTCATCAGACACAGCTCGGTAACTGCCCAGAGGGAAGGGGACATTTACACTGCCTAGAAAACAGTTCAGTTTATAACACCATGAGGCGTATGTCTGGGGGCTCCTGTCACTTTCTTTCAATCAGCAGCTACTGAGCAGAAACCTACATCAGAGAGGATGAAGAGGTGTAGATGTGCAGCAGATTTCTCACAGACAAACAAGAGCGGAGGACAGGGTTGTGGGGCATCACCCGAACTTGGCCCTGAACGGACTTTGCTTAGGCTAAAGCTCTCCCCCAACCCAGATACATTTATTTCTTTAAAGGAAAAGAGGATTGAAGCAAAAATGTTCACTTTAGTTGGACTCAAGAAGAGAATATGTGGACGTGTTTTATTTTTCTCCCTACTTTTCTGCATATTTGAAATAACTGTTCATTAAAATCCTTATAAAAATCATTTTCCTAAGGAAGAGAGCTTCCAATAGGCAGACCTAGGACCATGTTTGGGACCAATGTAAGCAACTTCTGTTGGACAATGAGAGTCTCTTCCACAGGGAACCCAGCAGGAAGGCTGGCACTGCCCAGGCCTGGGCGCAGCAGGGCAGCTGGGGGCTGTGCTTCCTGCTCTTTGGGAGGTAGAGCTAGAAGACTTGCAAGATCTCTGAAATCTCTGTAGATCTCTGAATCTGTCCAGTGTATAGACACTTAGTTAGGCATGTATCTGCTGTGTTCCTCTCCATCATCGGCTACTTAGAATACTGCTTAAACACAGAACTGAGCTGAGTGTAAAATCTTATAATCTGGACCCAGAGCCTTGTCACTGTCAGCACCCCCAAGCCCCGGAAGCCTTCGTTTTAGAGCCAACAAAAGAAGTGCTGTTTCATGCACTAGGAATGTCGTGGCGGCGGCACAGCATACATTTGAAATGAGATTTGGGAAGAAGCAAAGAGCCCTCCTTGGACCTCTAGTGAGCATCACTGCTGGGCAAAGGTTCCCTCTTACAAAATATCTCCCGGTGCAAACCACAGGATGCGATTCCAGGAAGGACAGTGAGTCTGAGCCAATGAGATTGTAACAGAGACTCAGCCCAGAGCCTGCGTTATACTCAAGTTCTTAGCGTTGCTCCTCCGATGTTCTGAACGGTAAAGGACAAAATGGATAGGGCTTATAAACCAGCTGTTCTCAGAATCTGAGGAAGAGCAAATGAGCTATTTTATAGAGCAGATGGAGTCCGGAAGACCAGATGATTTAACTTTAATTGTTGTTAATATAGCTGGTTGGCCACGCTGGGCCCTGGGCCAGGCTCTTTAACTCACAGCCTGGCCACAGACCCCAAGAGACACCTCTAATACTAACGACACCTGGTGATAAACTAGCATGTACTACAAAATACAATGCCCTGTAGACCTGTCCGCGAAGGCAGTGCATTTATCTAAGGTTCAGACATCTCTATGATGGCGCGTGGTCCCCCATGTTACCAGTTAATTTAGGGGGAGGACCTCCCGAGCAAAAGCGAGTGTAACTGGGCTGAGAGAGACACTTGCTTCCTTGTCTCCTGGGCCCAATACCTTCAGTAATGTCTAATTTTTTTCCACCATTAACCATGGTCTTGGTGTGTCTTACCAATAGAAATGCTATTATTAGCTTCTGATATCCCTGAAGCAGAGCACGCGAAAGAAAATGCATTGGAATTCAGTAACTGAAAATGCTTCCTTTGCGCTGAATAATTTCAGGGATATTTTTGATGTCGGACTGAAGAGTAAAGAGCAAGATAAGACTAAGTTAATGGAGCAAAGGATGCCATGTATTCAAACAGACTTCACAAAAGCCACGAGCCCACTGACTTCTGTGCACGGGCTGTAAAAACGAGCCACCGTTTCGGCCGAACCTTTGCAATGTGGAATTCTCTGCTCTGCGCATTCACTGCAGCCACTTCCTGCTTCTTTAATGGAAGCTGAAGAATTTCACTTATTCATGAGCCAACCTATTCAGTGAGAAAAGAACTCGTGTGCTTTGAGATGTGATTAACCCTCGGCTGCTCAACACACTCCCAGTTAGTCTGTCCCTTTTGTGCCCAGGTATCCCGAGGACCTGCGGAAGGCCGCACAGCCCAAGAGTTCCTAACGCGACATCTACTGCGTTTCTTAAGGAAACTGTAACCCTGTTCTCAGCCACTTGCAGCAGCATCTTCCTCAACTACTACCGAGACACAGGCCAGAAAAGACATCAGCAGTAAGGTCCTCCTTTGCTCCCACATCACCAGAAAGGTCTGTTCTGGGAATGTATGTCTCTGTGCTATCTGACATAACACAAAATTGACCTCGGCTGTGGACAGAGCAGGACCAAATGGGTGACTCCAGGGACCTAAGCACATGCCGGCTGCTTAGCGGACTGCTGGTGAGCTGCGAATGTGGAGCCCTGACATGAACACTCCTGTGCTTGGGGGGACACGGCACACTCACTGTCATACTCCTGTAACAGCTCCACCGCGGTCAAGAGAACTGCTCTGTGTTCCGGGTCCCTGATATTTAACTCATCCAAGTCTTCCTCCTCCAGGAGCTTGAAGGTGTCCAGGTCTTCATATCCGTTGAACAGGAAGGTGGGCATGTGCTCCTGTGAGGGGAGAACACCGAAGCGCGTCAGCAGGCCCAGCCCCGTGATCCACGACCCACAACCGGCCTCAAACCCCTAAACTTTTTCCATAGTCGTTTGTTTCTAGGCTAATTGAAAGATTAGTAAACATCATTTGTAAGCTTCTGCACCTCCCAGGCCTGTGGCTTAGCAGGCAGGTGATTAATCACCGGTTAAGAAGACTCGCACTGCAGGCTGAGGCGAGCTCCCCTGGCTTGCGTTTTAATTGTGCCCTTGCTATGAGCTGCCGCCTTTGGTGCCACATAGCGCGTGATGGAGGCGGCTCTTCTTTCCTTTCCAGAGCTACTGAGATCTGACTCAGAAAGGCCTGCGACTTCCCCAGAAACGGGGTTTTGTAAGGAGACGACCTGCCACTACAGCCCCCACCCCTCACTAGATGTGGGCAATGGCGGTGGGAGATGTGGGAGGAGGGACTCCTCACAGCCTCTGTGGAGCTGAGGGCACAGGGGGGCAGGGATTGGTGCTTACTGCCCTTCCTGGCAGGAGCTCGTCACCCAGAGCCCCTCAGAAGCTATTCTTGGGGTGCTAGCAGCAAATCCTGACCTGGGGCTTAGCTAATGCCCGCAGCAGAGGTCAAGGGCAGCGTTAGAATTCCGGTACCTATTTCTGCACAATGGCTGCTTGTTATAATAATGGGCCGCCCTTGTTGGACGACATGAGTACCCCCTCCCCACTCCTGAAAGTGTCCTCCTTGGCTTGCTCAGTTTAGAAAGAGAACTGATATGTGACCAGAACAGGACGGAACTGACTTTCAGGTTAATCCGATCAAGGAGATCCTCCACAGATTTGGGCTGGGGTGGTCTTCCTTTTCTCTTCCTCCTGGTGGGGCGCTTGGGCTTCTCCTCTTCCTCATTTAGCACATCCACGTAGATGAATTTGAAGGTGCCCACCTTGTTGTTCAACAGGCCCATCCAGGTGCCCATGGGTGGTTTGCTGATTATGTCGATGATGTCTCCTTTCTGTGGCCCAGGGAACAAAGATCTTTCCATTAGGCGCATTTCTAAGCATGAATCGCAACTCGACGAGATGTATGAATCACGCAGATGTGAAAACACTATGAAGGCTGGAATCAGGGTTCCACAAGTGACCTTATGAAGGGGAGTCTAGGAGAGGGCCAGACTGAACCCGCCTGACTGCACTGGATTCCACACAGGCTGGAGGTCTCACACCCTCCACCCTCCGTCCCCACAGGGTGAGATGCCTCCCAGTGCTCACATGGCTAGGTGGAGGTGCCTGGCCCTCCGAATGTCTCGCCATCATCCAGAGCTCCTAGGGCTTAGAGAAAGAATTTCCCCTGAATCAATTGCCAGCGGCAATCTCTGCTCTTTAACTGCTACCTACATTTTGTGGGACTCCATCTGTCCCTTACAAATATCACTGACCATAGAGAGAAGGCAGAAAGATTTCTTCAGCAGGAGAAAGCACAGAAACTAGAGGCTGGAGGGCAACAGAAATTCTAGCAGGATGCTGAGGTCAGAGGTCAGGAGGGCCAGGAGGACGAAGTGGTGAGGACAGAGGATTAACACAAGACCCGCCTTCTGTCCCAAATGCTGGCCGGTTCTGTTCTGTTTTTCATTACAGAGGAGACTGGCTTATGAAGGCAGCCCCGGCAGCCCAGCATTCAGCGGTAAGAACAGAACGCCTCTAAAAGAGCCGAGGTCTAAGGCCAGATGGAGACACACCTTGAGCTTCAGCGAGTCTGTGTCATAGGGACTGGGTGTGAAGTCAGTGTGCACCCTGGCACGCCCACAGAAGGGGCCCCGGTAGGGGGGCTCCTCGTCATCACCGTCTTCCGACTTGACGCTCTCCCTGTTGCTGGTTGAGGAATCGGTGGTACTCACTGTCTGACCACCTGTACAGGAAACACAGGAAGAAGGATCAATACAGTTTCCCACAGAGAAAAGCCGAAAGACAGTGAAGGAACCCCAGGTTAGGACACTAGAGGGCAGAGGAGCGAAACTGTGAGCCGCAAGCAGGTTGGGACCAGAGCAGGACCCAGTTCTGAGTCCGGGAGGATCTGAGTGTTCTGATTATTACCCCCAATTAAGCCGCTAATTGGACAAGTGGGACTCCAGAAAGGTATCTTTATGATGTAGCAATGCAGGTGACATCACAAGCCCTTCACATTCACGACCCCTCGTGGGTCTACCATACCATTTTTACCCCATTTTACAGATGAGGAAACAAACTCAGAGGGGTCAAGTAACATGCCCAAGGCCAAGTGCTTTTGAAGTAGTAGATTTAACCATGGAATCTTCCCCCATACCATTCTGCAGACATTACCATTGGTCAGAGTGGCTAACCAGCACTTGTTATCAGTGACATTTGTAATTGTCCTCCCTTCCCCCATCTCTTACTTTGCTGGTCATTTTCACAATGACCTTGAAGATGTCTCCTTTGTTCTTCAGATCCTTCCTCTGAGACGCTTTCCCCTTTCCCTATCTTCTGCAATCAAAACTCACCACCCACCCTTTGTGCCACTGCTGAACAAATACGACTCTGGGTCCAGATATTTTGCAGGTCTAGCTCCCTAAGAGCATCTGAAGGATGAAAACTTGGGCTTCTTTGTCTATGAGTTGCCTGGACCCAGTAAGTCTGACTTTGATCCTGAAGAAAAGTATCTAGAATTACAAAGTAGACGTACTCATTGAGCTCTGTCCGCTCAGAGAACTCCGCAGACTCTCTACGGAACCCCCAGCCTTGAGCTTGGGCTTGTCCATGTGTTCACTGTCAGGCTGGGCGGAGGGAGGGGAGCCCGGCATTCCATCGAGGCTCGTGTCCTGCAATGGAGGTCAATAAAAGTATGTTTCGTCAGAATGGACGACCGCCATTTTGTAATTCAAAGCAATTCAGCCCTCAACTCAATCAATCAAAGGTGATGCCCCAGTCAACATTCTCCTGTTTAATCTGCGTTTTGCTCCATTTTAGAGTCGTGGCCTATATAACTAGTAATTAAACACTTAAAAGTTATTTGTTCTGCTCAAATAGAAGATCTTGAAACCCCTAAGAAAACCCTATCTACCTCTTAGAAAGAATACTTCGTTCAAGGCTCAGAGACTGCTGGCGCACTCAGCAATCCAGTAATGAAGCTGGACTCCAAACGCACTCAAGCAGAATGCACTAGGAAGGGAATATTTAATCTATTTGAAGAGAAACATTTACACTAAAAAAAAAAAGCATATTCCTTGTTTAAAAAGAAAAGACCAGATTCTTGTGCTTCTAGTGACACCAATTATTGAAACTGGTTAATGAAATACCAACTTAGGGCCCAGATAAGTAGCAAAAACACCGTTTTTCAGTCTATGAAGAAATTTCCCTAGGTCTGAGTTGCCATCAGCTGTCCCCAGGCTTTAGTATCTACCAGTTCTTTTTCGTGCTGTTAGGAAAAAGCTGCGATGCCCCTTTCAGGTCACTCTTGGGGTGGCTGTGCCATCCACCTGGTGGCCCCTCCCTGCACATGGAAGCACAGCAGGCTCATCTGACGAGCAGTGTGACACAGTCTCTCTTCTGAAGCCTGCAGTGAGAATGGTTTACTTGCCAAAACAGAAACCTCTCTGGCATATCCACGGCCCTGGGAGCACCAAGCCGTCCAAACAAAACCTGTTATTTGCATGGTGCCGACTCATCAGAAGGACTGTAACAGGAGTCTGCGGGTCCCACAAACATCTGAGGACGAAAACCGTGGCCGCTTCTGATTAAAATACACTGCGCTTTACATTTAAGTGGGCAGATGACCTCGAAAACAAAACTCTCAACAGAGGTACCATGATTTGGAAGTTACTGATGCTACAAAGCACTAATCCTTGAATACAGTTTCATTTCTAAATCATAAAATAAGACATCTACCCAATTAAGTTCTTTTTTTAATGCTTCTGGTGAAAGCACATGTGTTTTTATTTTTAAAATAGTGATATTAAATATACATCTGATACTGTATGTTCTTCATCACATATTTATGGATTACCTACAACAACAGGTACTATTCCAAGAAACAGACACATAACAGGAATGGAGCAGATAAAAATCCTTATGAGAACGGTTGGCATGTTTACTAAAAAGTTTTAAAAAAATGAACAAAGTTTGCAACACTAATCTCCTCTCTCCAAAAAGCATTATAATGTTCACTTATTCCTTCTCTCTTTTTTCACTCATGTGACATGACTGCTTTTAAAAAACAGAGAACTAAGGATACAAGGCAGGCATATAGTAGTCAGATTATAGAAAAATGTTCAAATGACATGAAAGTTCCATTCTTATGATCCATAAAGCAGAAAACCCCTGTGGGCGTTAAATTTACATGAGCTTTTAGGGGAAAAGCCAACTAAATGGAGTGCTTTACATTAGAGGTGCTGCTTCCACTGGCATAACACTGGCTTCCCAGGAGAGTGCCGTTTGCTTTGTTTCTGGTCAGAAACATAGATCACCGTCACCCCACACCCACAGGGCCCAGAAATGCAAAGAATACCGAAAACAGTCAAACAGTCGTAGGGAAGACACACTGGAGGCAGCCCCAACTTCCCCTGTAGGTCTAATAAGCCAGGGTTTCTCCCCGACCTGGGCACTACCAACACTTTGCATGAACTGATTCCATGTCAAGGGGGGGCTGTCCTGAGCACTGTAACATGCCTCCCTGGTCTCTGTCCACTAGATGGCAGTAACACCCACCCCCACCCAAGCTGCGATTGCCCAAATGCCCCAAGGTGGGCGGGGGAGCAAAATCACCCTGTGAGAACCACTGCAACAAACTGAGGATGTTGTGCAGGCTTTGTCTGAATCAGTGTGGACGGCAGACCTGGCTCATCAGTGTGCAGAGTGATTCAAACAAGGCGATGCTTGGGTTTTAGCTTACTATGCCCACCAGAGGGCAGCAGCAGAGCCACAATGTCTGCTCTCCCTGGTTTTATCTGGGAGATAAAGCAGCATTACATAGTTCAAGTAGACAACCAGCACACGCAAGGGCAGCAACAGACTACAAAATGAACTATAAAGATGCTGGAGGAGAGTGCTTTGAAAATATAATGGCCAGAATCAGCTACAGGCTCAGCTCTCACATGCCTTTATTCCCTCCACCCACACAATTAAGACAGACACTGTTCTTTCTAGTGATGCGAGAATCGAGAATCGGAGGGGATCACTTCTGTGACATCTTAATGGCTGCAGATAGATAGAGCCAGTGAGCGAAAACATCCCCGTGGAAACAGGACCACTACCAAAGTGATGTAGCCAGCAAGCATGTCCTGAGTTTGCTGCTCAGACTTGCTGTGCATTTTTAGCACAGCTTGTGCTGCGCTGGAGAAATCTGCTGCCTAAGGAAGCTCGTCTTCTTTTCAGATTCGATTCTGGTGACACCCACTTTAGGAAGGGATAGTTTAGAAAAGAAAATCCTTCCCATGTGTATAAATTTTAGCACCATCGCAGTGGAGAAGAATCATTTTTTCACATGTCCCTTTCCTTCCATCCGTATGTAGAAGGTAAGACAGGGCCTGCATTTTGTACTCCCGGCACCAAGCATGGTGTCAAAATGACCCGAAGTGCTTAATAAGTGCTTGTGGTTCCAAATGTTCGACTGTAGGAACTGAGCATGGTCCCAGAGCCAGGTAAATGTCCATGGACGTCTGTATTTAGTGCCATTTACAACCTCAGACTGACTGACCCCGACTTCCCTGCTGCCAGGAGGAACCAAGGGGCCTCCTGCTCGGCAGCTGCGTACCTGCTCAGACACAGAGCTGCTGTATTTCTTAGACATTCTCTTCCTCATTGTCTCTTTTACTGATTTGACCTTTTTTCCAAGAGAGATGCGGGAGGCAGTAGGTGATTTGATGACTTCCTTGTACACAAAATCTCCTTCTTTACCCTGCAAAACAAAACAAATACCTTTTATCACAGAAAATAAAGTCCCCAAACAGGTTTTATTATCCAAACCATGAATGTCCTATCTCTCAGAAAAACACTGGCATCCCCGCAGACTTTGAAATTTTTCCTATGTTAAATCAGGGCTATATTATTCATCATTTAACTTTTGTTTTGTTTTTTCAACTTTTTTTTTATTTTTCAATTACAGATGACATTCAACATTATTTTTATATTCACTTCAGGTGTATGTTATTTATCTTTTTTATTAAAAATTGAACGTTACTCACTAAGGGGCTTTTGTTTGTTTAAAGTGGGATGTGAGATACTTTTTATTTTATTTAATCTTAGTATATTCTTCTCCTATTACACTTTTTCCCATCATTTTAAATACCCAAGGGGACTGCATTCTATCCACAAAGAATGATTTAGATGAAGCAATGTTCACATAACCCCAGAGGTGTGGGAGAAGAGAAGGCAGTACTACGAATCACCCAGGAGAGTGGTGAGAACACAGTGGGGAAGAATCTCAGTCATTACAAACCAGCACCTGATTGGATCTGCATCAGTGCAGTCAACTCCTAAGAATGAGGAAAAAAAAACCCACTTTCTTTTATTGTTTAAAAGATTGGCTACATACAATTATTGGTTTACAAATCAATAAAACCAGATGTCTAAATAAAACAGTTTTATTCTTCCAGGAAATTCTCAAGCACTTCACAAATCATAGACGGGTGTTTTGGCTGACACTCATCACAACAACACACAGCAGTGTGCCGATGAAATGCACGAGGGGAAACAAAATGGTACGTCAGACTCCCCTACATCCGGGGCCTGAGCAAGTAAACGCAGGGAGCAAAGCTGGTACAGACCTGTCCCCAGAGTGGGATCTGGAAGCAGCAGGTCTGAGCAGCCAGTGACCTTGGCCCTCAGGACTCAGCTTTGCTTTGTCCCCAAGGAGACTGGGTTCACTCCAGGACATCCCAAGTCAGAAAGACCTAGGCTCAATATGGGGCTATGCACTTGGCCTATGATAAAACTGGGTTTCAGAGATTCTGGCAAGTACTCTTGAACCCAAATCACAGGGCTCCTTCCTGCCGCACGGCTGGCGTGTCGCAGTCATGCACACTGAAAACCAGTGTGAGACAGCACAGGCCAAGCACAGATGTCTGCATGTAGGGCTTGTAGAAAAGTGGAACACAGGCACGGAAGGAATCAAGGAGAGAGATGGCAGCCAGAGGTAGTATGAAGTGCCATGGAAGGGAGGGGTCTCTAGAGGGAGGGCGCTGGGTGCAAAGGTGGAAGGATTAAGGAAAGCAAAGCCCACAGGCACAGATAACAGCATGGTGATTACAAGGGAGAAAAGGGCTAGAAGGAGGTGGAAGAGGGTAAAGGGGGGTTAAATGGTGATGGATGGAGACCTGACTTGGGGTGGTGAACACACAGTACAATATACAGGTGGGCCCTGGCTGGTGTGGCTCTGTAGACTGAGCTCTGGCCTGTAAACCAAAGGGTCGCTGGTTCAATTCCCAGTCAGGGCACATGCCTGGGTTGTAGCCCGGGTCCCTGGTTGGGGTGTGAGAGAGGCAACCAGTTGATATATCTCTCACATATCGATGTTTCTCTCCCTCTCTTTCTCCCCCCCTTCCAGTCTCTCTAAAAATAAATAAAAATCTTTATACACACACACACACACACACACACACATGATATAGAATTATACACCTGAAACCTATATAATATTGGACAATGTCACCCTAATAAATTCAACAAAAAATTTTTTTAAATGGGTGACATAGGTCTTCTTTTCGAATATGACTTGGGATCACCAAAGCAAAGGTCACCAGGACCAATCCTCAAAGGCACTCGACGTGAAACTGCCAACCGCATCCCCTGAATCCGAACCCTTTGCATTTCCGCCGACGTGCACTCACCACCGGGTCAGAGTTATTGCTGCCAACGTGCAGGGAGCGGTTCGTCAAGTCAAACCCACCAAAACTGCAGGTTCTCTGTGGAAAGGAGAGGGCAGGACCGTTACACTCAACTCAGCCAGCCGTGCGCCAGCCCCGCACGTCCCCACCTGCAGGACGCCACTGAATCACAGATGCGACACAGGATGGAAGTAGGACGAGGATGATGAGGGAAAACATACATGATTCGTGTCACAAGGAAACTTCCCTCAGTTTACCCTCGCACAGGCCGCTGGAATGGGGCCTACACCAGAGGTCCGAAGTCCCCTGGTCACACAAAAACCAACTGGTGAAAAATCAAAAACACATGACAAAAAAACCATCCACAGGTTAACTGCTCCAAGTTTCCGTCTCTTAGCAACAGACTTCCCCTCCCAGCGCCCTTATCGTTAGCTGCACACAGTCCGGGTAAGGAGGGAAGCCCTGTGCTCGGAAGGGTCTTGGAAACCCAGGTCTGAAATCCTCTGGCTCTGCCACCCATCGATGGCAGGCCTGACTAGCAGACCCTTTTGTTTAGTTTTGAATCACTAAGAAAGGGGAAAATAGGTTATGTTTATAGTAGCTCAATCAGGCCAAGAGGATTACTCACTCACTGCTTTCCTGACCTAGCCAAAAATGCTGGTAAGTTTCCCCTCGAACTGCCCAACTTCATTAATTATGACCTTTTCCTCGGTGCATGAAGTGGAGATACCACATTTGCCCAGAAAGAAAAAAAGTTGACTCCATGGCTATCTTCGACCGCACTCCTCAATTCCAATAGGAAAAACACAGATGTTATGAAAATGAAAACTTTAATGTTCTTTCCACTGGCTTCAAATTTTGTGAAACTCCATATATTTCAGTGTTTTTTATATTTTGAAAGCTTAGTTTGAATTCCCTTTCATTTTTCTAGCAAAAGCTACTCAAAGACCATCTCCCTGACCGTCCCTGCACCAAAAAATCTGTAAGAAAAAAAGGGAAACTTCAAGCACACTAATTCTCATTGCGACTGATTATCTTTTAAGATACTGATAATAAAAGTTGAACAGCAGATTTAGGTTCCATAATTTGTACAATGTTTCTCACAGAACTCTAGTTAACAGCTATTTAAATACAAGAAATGAACATAAAACACAATGTATACTATAAACATTATTTTTTAAAAAATGTACTTTAGATAGAAATTAAATGAGTTGAAAAAGAAACATCCAGAAGGAAAAATGCCCAGGTTTTTGAAATCACGAGGATGTGATTCTGGTTCTCCATTTGACTTGCTGTGTGACCATAGGTAAAATACTTACACCCTCTGAGCTTTGGTTTCTGCAACTATAAAATACTACCTATATCATATATTTGAAGACTCCTAGCATACTACTTGGTACAAAGCAGACACTCATGAATGTTACTTTCTTCCATTACTTCTCATTTGGGCTACACTGAGAACAGTAGCTTGTCCCAACAATTGTTACATTGAAGTTTAGGCTTCGACAACATTTTAAATATGCAAATGAAGGACTAGAGCTAAGTTCTGTGCCTTACATTCTGGGAGCTTCGACTGTAAATCCAGAGCATCCCAGGAATGGGTCCAAAAGGGAGAGCTAGCAGGTGTGGCAGAAGGGAGGGCCAGCAGATGATGCACAGTGTTACAGGTGGGGTTTCAGGGTCACTGGCGTTGAGGAGGTCACACCACTCTGCCCCTTCACCACAGTCGTCACTACTGTTTTAAGTAATCTACCACAGACAGGATGTCCAGTGAACATTATTCTAATTGTACATTAAATACCAATGGACAATCTGATTTCCCTCATAATCAACTCAACTAGACCTGTATCTATTCCATAAACACAGAAAGACCTCTTTATGCAAAAACACTCACCAAATCCCCTGACCTGGAGAGCAGTGCTGTGAATGCCTCTCCAGGCTAATTTTTAACATTAATTTCCCTTTCTAGCTTGTCATGTCTAATAGGTATTTCTCATTTTCGCAAAGGCAGTGATTGTGTCCCAGGTCCTTTCCTGTGACTGCAGGCTTCACAGACACAGTATGGCACCCAGATGCCGCCTCCTTCTGTGGCTTTTGCACTTTCCTGCTTTAAATTCCAGCCTGAACTGCAACACTGGAGCCCAGCACGTTGCTTCTGAGGCATATGAAATAACTGACAAAGAATTTATGTGGAAAGTGTAACTGTAATAAATTAGAAGCTCATTTATATCCTCATATGCCTGCTGTACGCACTTATTCCTGAAATAAAAGCTTAAAGAGTGGACCCGTTTTTATAAGCACCACCTAAAACCTCTCCCAGCGACAGGCTAAGATATCTGGAAATGACTCTTCTTTATCAGTGCAGGAGAACAAAAGACTGTGCCAAGGAGTGCTGCTTGACTAATCTCCACCTTTTCAGTAACATCAAGTAGTTCTCAAAGCACCACCCCTTCAACCGAGAGAAAAGACTTCAGAGAGAAGAGTCAAAGAAAGCAAACCAATCTCCAACTCTGGTGGTCCCCATCAATGAAGCCTCGGTGAGGTTTGTACTGCTCACGAGCAGATCATTATGAGAACATCTGAGACGGATGCTTGTGGGTGAGGAGGTTCTGGCAATGGAATGGTCATGCAGCTGAAAACATGTTTTTGGGGGGACAGGGCTGAAGTTTAAAAATGGACAAAATCCCCAAATGTCATGCATGTCTGTTCCACCAAACGAAAACGGAATGACCAAATAAAAAGGGAGACAAGTGACCACTTTCAGTGAATACAAAGCATTATCATTTCCCTGAGGTTTCATCAAGCAAACATGGCACTTTTTTTGAAAGAGAGAAAGACCAGGGTTGAAGATTAAAGAAAACTGTGTACTTTGGATAAATGAAGGAGACGTATGACAGAAGAATAGGAAAAAAAAAGCAACTTTTGCAATAAAATAAGCAAAGAAATTTTCTCTGTCTCTTAAAAACAAAAAGTACTTTCTCTCGTTTAACATTATATTCCCTTATATTCACTGACTAACTAGAAGATTTTGTTTTCCTGATTGTACAACTGACTTACAATAAAAGGTACGTGCAGACTTCTAATTTCACACTGAACACATGTTTCAACAAGTACAGATACTGGCCAGCACAGCCTCAAGCTGACAGCACCTTGAGAACATCCAGCCTCTGGGACACTTGGCAAAGAGATGACACACGCCACTTTTACGGGGGGAGTGAAATGCTCAGAGGTCCTTACTCAAGGACAATGAAGAATCAGTCACTGTGCCACAACGTGAATTGGTTGAAATCTTAGAAGTGGAACTTCTGGACAGAAAAATCCTGATCAAATTACATCATTAACCTGGTAATAAACAGTACGAGGCGCCAACGAACAACTCCAAGGGCTCCAAGTGGGACAGTGACTTAAACTCGTGGAGCAGAGTCGTCACTTAACAGAGAAGAGGTGACTCTGTTTTATCAAAGGCCATGCCAAATGGCAGAGAGGCACCTAAACTGGGCGGAAAACTTCTAAAGGTAGAAAGTAAATCACACCGAGATTGGTTAACCACAAGCATTTTATACAAGATTTGTGGCTCAGAACTGAGTGAGTGAGAAAGAATAATTCTGTTAATTTACAACACAACAGAACCACCAAAAACGGTTGCCATGACGCCGAAAGAAGCAGAAGAGGAGCTGCTACTCCTAGCACCAGAAGTGTTGTGAGACTGATGGGAAAAGACAGACAAGCATTAGCCCAAAAGTCAGCTCATGTGGGAATATGTGGAAGACATCAGGGCTAAGGACAGACCTAAGGACCTATTAGAGCAGAGGAGGTCATCGTCAGGATGGCATTGGCCAGTGAGTCTCCACTTCCACGAAAGCAGAAATTTATTGAATGAATTTAATTACAGAAATCATCTGGGGTAGAACATCTCACTCAAGAATGTGAATGAACCCTGGAGGAAGCTCCCACGAGAGGATGCAATGTAGCCTATTCCTTAGGCCTTTAAAAAAGGGGGGCACGGCCAGCAGTCCCGAGGGCACCTGGGGACAGCAGGTCCTGGAACTTGGGTGGGAATCCCAGGGAATCCAATACCTATATTCTCAAGTTCAAAATAAGTCATGCCCTGAAGATAAACTTTACAAAGTTTAATATTTCAGGAATAAAACTAAAAAACATTTTATTATTTGAAAGTAAGTGCCTTGTTCCTTGCTATGCATAAAAGAACAGAGAGCCGTGCAGGACATTTTTAAATATCTGTTCCTTTGATTAAAAAGAGTAAGAACATCTACTAGACTTAAGCACAAGAGCTCTAATTTTTTGCCCTTTCCAGTTAAGAATTTTCCACTTGCTTCTACTGATAAAAGAAACGCACTTGACAACGTTTCCAAATCACCAAACTGGTGCTCGCGATGATGGCAATCTTTCCATGAGCTAGCTCCCAATTGTTTTAATTAAGTAAAACAATAAGCATCTCTTTTAAGGGCAGAACGTCCTCTGTTTTGAATCAGCTTCTTTGAGATCAAGTGACACAATGGCTGGGAAAGAAGACAGCCACTCCCAGAAGGCAGCCAGACCCCACCCCAGTGCTCTGAAGGCCCTTCTCTGGGTTAACATCACTGTTGAGTTTTAATTAAAAATCAAGCAGCTTCAGCTGGAAAGAGGACAATGGAGAAGAGCGAGAAGCCATTCCAAAATGACAGCAGGGCTGGAAATTTGAGAGGATGGTGGAAGGGACCCAGGAGTGAGGACCTTAGAAGTAGAAGAGAGGGGAGGGTACCGAGCGCTCCACAAAACAAAGGCCATAATGCTTGACTACACATCACGGAAATGACAAGGCCATCCTGGTGACCCTCTTGGAGACTCACGGACTTCTGGTGGATTCTCAAGAGAACCCTCTTAGTACAGCGGTCGACTGTGGCGGCCCACTTCCTCTTGGCTTCCTCATCCTCCAGCAAGCACCGCCTCAGGTCCTGTTTCTCAGCCTTGCTCAGGGTCCTGTCTGAGGCAGGACGCACTAGCTGGGTCAGGTTCAGGTGGCTGTACAGGCTCCGCTCCACCACGTAGGTGATATTGACCTCGCTGACCGAGGGGCGCCCGCGCCCCCTCCTGCTGGGGACGCCACAGCTCCCTCCCCCTTTGGGTCTCTGCCGGAGCAGCTGCAGGTCACAGGTCGTGGTGTTAACTCCTTTTCTGGAGGGGCGCTGGCAGAGGAAAGCTCTGGAACATGAATAATTAGTATCCGTTTTCTTCAAGCGGATTTGCTTGCGGACGCTCTGAACCTCCTCCAGGGACACTAGAAGGTGGTGCCTACGACGGTGGCTGTCATAGAAGCAAATACCATCCGTACTTACCCCGTGGCTCAGGGACCCAAGACTCTTCTTCATCTCGCCCTCAGTTAGGGAGCGGGAAACCTTCTGGGCCTTCTCTTCTTCTGGATAGGAGAAGAAGGTCCCCATCTTCTTGGGGGGCTTAATGAGGCCCCGACTCTCTCCTTTGCTGAAGGTTTTGACCAACTTCCGGCCAGCTCCCCAGGTCTCCAGGTTGCTCAGTGATGGAGAAGTGGCAACAGAGTCGGAATCATCTTCCGGAGGTTTCTCGGGAGCGCCGTCCAAGAAAAACGGCTTCTTGTGCACTCCAGAGTAGAGGGCGGCCCTCTCATCCAGGACTGAGCAGTTCTCAGACACAGGTTCCTCCCCGCCTGGGGAGAAATCAACACAGACAGGGTGAGGCCCCCCCCAAACACACCTTCGCGTCCTCTCAGACCTCTCTGTATGCACCCCACCAGAAATAAGCTAGCCCACGCAGAGACCCCCGTGACCCCGCTCCCCGGACCACTCGCACCCTTCACCCATCAGGCTCCCTGGAAACAAGAGCACACACGAAAGAAAACAGCCGAACTGTGCCAGGGTGTGGCTTCACACAAGCTTAATGGGAAGAGGTTTCTCGTGTGTTTTCCTCTCCCTCTTTAAATGTCTTCATAGACCAAACACCTTAACAGACCTGTTACAAATGCCATGTGGGTCATCTAAACCAGTCACTACCATGATCCGTGCTCCTTAGCATTTAGAGATAATTAGTCTCCCCAGTTTAAGTGCACTAATCCTCAGAAGCTGAAAATCAGGCTCTTTCCCCGCTGAAAGGCCCTCCTGCTGAGCCTGGTCACCTTTTTATACGCGGAGTGTGATGCGGGCCATGTGGCCAACAGCGAGCCTTTACTGGTGCACAAGCCTTTTAATTAAATCACCGAGCCTGGGTGCAGAGACGCCACGAAGGGCTGTGCCTTGCCTTGCAAATGCAACCGACAAATGGTCCCCAGTTGACAGGCCAAACTCACGAAGTGAAGGAACTGCGTGATCCCAGCCAGACATTCCCATCAGCTCAGGCCCTGCTGGAAGCAGCAGGGGCATTTAAGGGCCTGGACACGCAAGCAGCCCCATGGAGCGTTCTGCTACGTCTCAAGGATTCCAGCTCCTGGAGCTTTCCCCGGAGCCAGGTACCACGCCAAGCCCTCCGGAGCCCAGTGGAGAGGTCTGGACTTGCTGGCAGGAAAACTGAGTTCCTCTCTGCATGTGTGATGTGCACAGATGTGAGAAAAAGAAGTAGGTCAAACTGTGGGTATAGTGACCCCATCTGGCTGTGTCCCTTTAATTACAAGGAAACTTTTGAGCATGGCAGGTTTCCACCAGCTGAACGGTGAAGGGGAAAAAATACAAAGTTTCCTGGAACAGAGGGATGGCGCTAAATATACCAGCTGGGATGAGGCTGCCAGTGTGTGGTGAATGTCAGCAATGAAGGGGAAGGGCCGCTCACTTCAGAGAGGGGAAAGGATGAGTGAATTGGTAGCAGTCCTTTACAATTCCAGAAGTTTCTTACTTTTCCAACGGAGGGGACTTAACAGTTATACACAGGAAGAAAAGGACCACTGCCACAAGCACAGCCCAAGACTGACTTAGGTGTCAAGGAGATGGTGGTGGGAAGGGAGAGTCAAAACTATGTCTGGTCCAAAGCTCTGCACAACCTGCAGCACAAGCACACTCACTAAAGATTTATTCCCGGATCTTTCTGGAGAGTTCAAAATTAGGGTCTAGGGTTCTGATAGGAATTCGCCAAACCAGAGGCAGTGAGCGAAAATCACGAAAGTCTCTGGCTACTTCCTCAGGACATCTGACTTACATGGTATGGAGGCCAAGGGTCCCTGTGTTGCCGGAAGTACACATGGCAACCTCTTCAAGATAGTCTACTGTCCTTGACCAAGAGGAGAGGCACAGCCTTCTCTGCAAAAGCAGTCCAGTCACAGGTCATGGCTTTACCTGTAGCCCAGGTGTCCACAGAGGTGAGCAAAGGCCCTTATCTACCCACAGTCCTTAGCAGCTTCGGGGAAATCAGGCAGGTTGACTAAATAGATTAAGGACCTGTCACTCAGTAGTGGGCTGGAAATTTTCTGGGCTGTGCCTTTAGAGTTGTCGTCAGAGGCTGAAATATGTTCACGTCACATTTGAGTTTAGGACCAGCTGGGGCACACATACCGGTGACATACAAAGCTCTACCTCCTGGTCCTGGAAGCCGGCATCTACTGAGGAGTTTGGAGGGACATGTGGCCAATGTTTCCAAAGTGGCCGCACCAGCCTGTGCGGAGGGCCAGCCTCCCACAGAGTAGGCTCTTCTGTCCGCAGGGCCCCCAGCCCTGCAATCCCAGCCTGGACTTGACTCCTGGGGTTCAGAGCACTGCTTCCGTGACTCTCCTCCGACTTGAAAGTACAACTACCCCACCGGGGGAATGACAACCGAGAGTGCTCGCTCTGTCAGCACTTGGTGGGATTTGCTTCATATATTGACCTTTATCTACTTTACTCAGCTGAGATCGGAATCCAGAAGGAAGGTGATGTTGACAGGATCGCATATGGGATGACTTAAGGCCGAGAACACAGATTTATGCCCTGGATTCCAGCCCCGGCTTTGCCACTCGGCATCTCCACGACCTTGGGCAATTACTTCAGTCTGAGTCTGTTTTTCAGCGATACCTTCTACAAGGGCATTGAGAGGATCAAAGTAAACAGAAAGAGATCTGTGAAGGTACCCTATGATGCTGAAAAGCACTGAACATGAGCCAGTGATTCGCTGTAGGGCTCCATCATAAGCTGGAGCAATGCGGGAAGCGGGTGGGACAGTATCAGCTCCGGAAAAAGACACAGAAATGAAGAAAGGGCACTGGCCTGGCTTACAGTTTAATATTGTCTAGGGTTACCTGTGCCCCAGATAAGGGCTTGAAACTCAAGTTACCAGGTGAGCCTGGGTGAAGGGTCATAACTCTCCAGGATTTTCCAAGCCTGCAGAGCTGGGGGCTGAGGGAAGGCATGGGAGCAGAGTGGAGACCCAAAAATGCAGAGCACGCAGGCTGCCCGGACCTAATTCTGGGTCTTCTGCTGGCTGGCTTGGTGGGGTGACCTGGAGTAAGTTACTTCACCTCATGGTGTCTTAGTATCCTCATCTGTGAAATGAGCATGGTGTGAGTCCTGCCTCTGGTGGCCATTCGGAGGAAGATATAGTAACAAGAACATAAAATATAAAGTTTTTAGGAAGTGCCTGGCATATAGGATGCTCTCAGTAAATATTCAGACAACTTAGTATTGGCCAAGGCATGCAGGAAGTCCAAAGGATCAGATCCCTAAAAGTCTGGGGCAGGGAGGGGGCAAGGGTTCTTGGGAGTATGAATCTTAACTGCTTGCAAAAGCAGGGGCCAAGTAGCAAGTACCACTTCTTTTGCTAATGAGGAGCCTCAGAGGGTTCTATGCAGGGGTTGGAGGAAGTCCTTGTCTAGCTGGGTGTTGGGGACAGCCAATGCAGATGCCCTGAGCTGCATGCGCGCGCGCGCACGCGCACACACACACACACACACACACACCCCTGGGGCTTTTCTCAGTTATGGGTCATGGCTTTGGGGATACCAACAAGCCCAGCCAATGGCATCCCAGCTCCTCAACTTACTCAGGACTCAGCTTATTGAATCCACTCCCCTCCTGAGACATGAACTCATGGCAACACGAATTCAAGTTGAGTGAGAAGTCCACCTGGCCATTATTTTCACCCTAGAGCTACATATTTTTCCTTTTTGCAACCATGTCTCTCAGAGTTGGTTGAATTATTTATTCTGAGATAAATATGTGAATTAGAATATTTCTGTGTTTCTAAGAACGTTCTGAGGCGGAAAGGCCGCCTCAATACACATGACTATCAGGTACGAAGGCGTCAATACTAACTACTCTACTCATTTTATCTCATTTCTGAACAAGATCCACCAATCTAGTTGTGATGTTTGAGATTTGTCGAGTGTGCATGAGGTTTTAAAATGCGATGCCCCCAAGACTCAATGATGGCAACTCCATGTGGTTCTAGTTAATGTTACTAACGGACACTGTGCGTGACTTCCGTACGAGCTGCCACAATGACAGGAAGCCAGGCTGTCTTCCTCACTGTGAAAACCGTGACTGGCAGACAGGCACTCACACACGCAAATGTAAAATCGGCATTGCATTCATGCAAAGAAGACACCCAAAGGAAACCCAGGTGGTTCAATACAGCTCGAAGTTGATGAAATTGCCATGAGGCAGATCTCTCTCTTTCCCCTCCTTCCCTTCCGCTCTCCCACAGTCACCACTTCACCTCCCACCTTCTTCCAGGGCATTTAAACTGATAAATAATCACAACAAACTGAAATAAGAAACAGTGATAACGGCAGTAGGAAACCATCATCTACATAGACAAAGAGAAATTCAATTTCCTCCACAGCTTAATTTTATCCAGGTACCAAATAAAGGTCTCTACAATGGTGCTTTCTAAATCTACATGTTAAAATTTTTTAATTCCTCACAATCTAGGTGTCACATTTTAATAAGTAATATGCTTTTTTTTTTAAAAAAAGGACATTCTTTCCAGTGTTTTTTCCAGTCATTTTCCAAACAGGAAATACTACTCTTTCATCTTTTGGGAAGGTTTTTTACAAGATGCTGCAAATGCACATTACTAACAAAAAGGGAGACAGAGCCAACTGTGATTTAAACTGTCATAATTACACTTGAAAGGTTAACTCTTCATTCCAATAAATCCAAGCTCATACCCCTTTTGACATTATTGCTTTATCTAACAAGTGGCTGAGTGGCAATATAGCTCTTAGAGACCCACTCTGCACAGAAGGTGCTTAAAGCCTCATTTGAACTGAGACGCGATCGTCCCTCAGAGATCTGAGAGGACATGAAGTGCCTTAATTGTCAGGTGTTCATTTGAAGTGGATGTCCATCAAATTCCAACCAAGTCCACTGGGCAAGAACCACTGTTCTTCTTGGGACAAAGGCTCATACTAAGAGGAAGTTATAAAATAAATTAATATAAAATGATACAAGCTATAGAAGCTCAAAATTAAAGCTGTGCCACACCTGCAGAAGATTTCAATGTCACATACATACCAGCCAGTCCCCATCTCTCTGCTATTTAAAATACTATGCCCCCCCAAATGCTGGATGCCAGAGCCTTCGCCCCCCACCACCCTGAGCACTGCCCTGCTAACACGCAGACCCAGTTTCCCCTCTGCCAGAACTCAACCCCTTGTCCACTTGAAATCGTATTCTTTTTCTACCGAAAAGCAGCCCCCACATAATTTGCTTTGAAATAAGCAGGGTGGAGCTTGCTTTTTTACCTTCGGTGCTGGGCTTTTTCATTTCTTCCACTCTGATTAGTTTCTTTCTCACCCTGCGAGTGGAGTTCACCAGCTTGTGTAACCTCTTAAACTTCACCGACTCCTCGGTCTCATCGTCGGATTGTTCTCTTGACTGGCAAAGAAACAAAAAAAAGTTAATCACATAAATGCTCCAGGGCTTTGCTCTTGCAGCCGGGTGCAGCCCAGCCTCACTGCCAGCGTGCACTCTGGCAGTGCCTAGGCTGAACTCCGGGCACCAAAACAAATTTGCCCAACAGGTTCCCAAAGCTCCACCTACCATCTTCAAGTCTAAGAAGTGGAGAATCAAGTCCTAAGCAGCACAACACACACCCTTGCCCTTGACCGGCATGTGGTACATTTTTTGTCTCAACTACTTCCCGGTCCTCTTCTAGGAGAACTCCGCAGGACTCTCTCCAAGGCCGGCCCTGTAATTCCCGTTTCCCTGCTGTGGTTTGGGCCAGGCTCTCATCAGTCTGGCCCATCAGGACTTGCTGTTTAAACGTGGTCACCAACTACTTCTCCAAACCAAAATTCTGTTGACTTGCTCCAGTCCTCCCCGAAAATCAAAACTGGCAGGGCAGGAAAAAGGAACAGATGCAAAAAGCCGCCTTCTATCTCGCTCCTGAGGCTGGCTTGCCACATCTCAGCCATGCCTTCGGCCTCTCCCAGCTCTTTTCAAGAGCTCACCAGGCGAGCCTGAGGACAGCCCCTGCATTCCTCCAAGAGGGACAAGGGAAAAAGCTGACCTTTTCAGCCATACGCTACAGTCCATATTCCCCAGCATCCCATTCCATTCTGCAGTGATTCAAGTATGCTCAGCCCAGCTGTTTTCCCTCAAGTATCCAGCATTACAGACAGGAAAAAAAATTCTCTCCGCAGCAATGACCCAGGCAAAAAACAATCCTTTCCTTGTGAACAAAATGAGGGTTTCACTTCCAAGTCGGCTCCAACACTCAATATGCAGCTTCCTCTGTTTTATCTGCTCAAAATGTGAAAAGGCAAAAGAAGTCTCCAGTGAAATGCGCTGCTGCACGGCTGGGCTCAGGCAGTCCCGGGAGCACCGAGCCGGGGGCAGCGCGCAGGCGCGGCACACCCCAGGCAGCTGGTGCGACTCCAGCTAATGCTGTACATCCTGGCAACAGCTCTCTCCGTTTCCTCAAACCTGCTTTGCTGAAGGGGTAGAGGGAGGGATGCCTCCACTGAACACACAGGACAAAAGCAAACCACAACTCCGAGCACGAGTCTAGTATGGAGACATCCCCCCAAGAAGTGCACTCACTCACCGCAGCGTCTCAGACAATAAAAGAGGCAAGGAAGAGTGAGCTGAGAACAGTTCAAGAGGAAACCAGGTCGACAATATACAAATTACCATATTTTACCACGTGATAATGTGCTCCCGTGTGTGGCACGCACCCACGTTTTTGTCCCAAACTTTCAGGGGAAAAAAAAAATCTTTCGCTTTAATTTTTTAATTCAATTTCTTACTTATTTATACTTAGAAACAAAACCGATGATCATATTCCAGGGTATTATTTTGCACACAGATATCGTTATTGCTTTCTAGAGTTAGACTTTTAACACATAAGCATATACAAAAGAATTAAAAAACATTTATATAGATACGAAATTAGTACTACCCATGTATAATGCGCATAGTTATTTTTCCCTCAAAAATTTGGGCAAAAAAGTGCGCATTATACAAGGCAAAATGCAGTACTTAGGTATAAAAACGGCGCGTGTCGCGAGTCTAGAAACATTGCCGCAGCACTTCGGCTCTGAGGGAGGCACAAACACAACGCAGGTCCTGGCCTCTTCCTCCCCAAAGGAGCCACTGCGCCTTCTCCCAGCACGGCCCCAAGCACACCGTTCACCCACTAAAGAGTCGTTATTACACCCCATGAATGACAAGTCATCGACGAGGGACTTCTCAGGCTTCCGTTCTGTGGAGAGTATCGACGTCCATGTACAACTTCTCTAAAATTCCTAGATGTGATGTTGCATAGACTGCCAGAATTTAAGTTAACTACTGGTTACCTGGTGGTCGAGAACAGAAACTGCACCCCCAGGTCACGGGGGAGGGAGGCAATATTGCATACCAGTAACTAGGCTGACTGCATTTGGCCTACAACTCAAAATGTAAAACAACTGGAATAAATATACTTCCCACTCTACAATGACCTGCCCAGTCTGAATTTCATTTTTACTTGACTGAATTGTTATGGGCAATGAAATGGTAGCACTGGTCAACCAGAGGAATGAGAACTCGATCGCCCCTCCTTCTGGGCGATCAGCACCTGAACAAACCACAATGCAAGGAATTGCACAAAACCGTTTTAAAACATGATGCCTTCTGGATGTGTCTCAAAAGGCAGGCAAGTCTAGCAGAAGAAAAATCAACATTAGAGGACAGAAAGTCTCTGTGCGTGTCAATAGGACAAACCTGTCTGTCTGTATGTATGTCTATAACCCACACATAAAACAATTCTGAAGTGAAAATGAAATATAGGTTATTTACATTGTGAATAAAAACCCCTGATGTATTACTATATGTGCCTCATCCCTAGTTTGGGGACTGCTGTTGGCAGTGGGGTGTGTGTGTGTGTGGGGGTGAGGGAGGCAAAAAGAGGAATGGAATACAGAAAGAAATAACACAAACATCTTCAGTCCACAGAGGCATAAATCATATATATAGGAAATAGGCCATCAGAGGCAACTTTTCTGGGAAAATCAAAAATCTACACCAGGACAACAGACTTAAAGGCAAGGACCCTCCCCCCGTCCCTGCCAGCCCTAACTTCCTCTGTCCAGAGTCACTGTGGTGAAAAATAACATATTCCAGGTATTTATTTAATTGCTTTCACATGTTCCATCTATTTTTGAGAAACAGAAGCTCTTTAGAACTTTGAACTAATATTTATTTTTATTTTCTTACAAAGAAATAAAGATGTGAGGTGTTTGCCTCTAACAAATCACAGATCATAGGAGCCAATAATTTTCTTTGCACTGCCACGTTTTGAAAACTAGACAAGATAGGGGCAGCACACTCTATAGACAGAAAAATGTAAAATAAAACCAAATGTGGCTTTTCTAAATGGAGCATCCCTTAAGTAGCCCAGAAGTTACTAGAGTTGAACAGTATATTCCAAGATGTTTTTTATTGATAGAGAGGTGTTGACTCCTCAGTTCCTCCTGAGTCCGGAGGAAAAGAGTTGTGAAATATTTGTCTTTAAAAAATTCTCTCCGGCTATTAACATAAAGACTCTGCAAAGGCATGTCATTTCTTTTAAACTTAAATTTCTTTTAAGCTCATTAGTCCATATCTCTCCTTTTAAACAAGCAAGCGTGCGCCGCTTCCCAAATGCTGGAAATAACATACTGTGTCTTTCATTCAGAAAATACACCCCCAGATATGGGGGTGTGAGAATTTACAATTTCCAGCCTAGAGCTTAGTAGAAGATGAAGGAAATATGCACTGTATATAAGATGAATGACTGATTCCAAGAAATAAATTCAGAACTATTCCAAGACAGGTTTTAAATAAACTACAGTATAAAAAATAACAGTAAATATTTATATACATTCAAATACGAGACAGTCTCTGCTCGCCTCCTCAGCCCACCCCAGGGCGGAATACTAGAACAAACTTTAATTTGATCATCTTCTAAATGAGAAGGTGGAAAACACAATTATCTGCACAAAAACCTCCACCTCTAAACCTTTAGTAGAAAAAGGCAACAATTCACGCCACCAAAGGATGTGAAAAACTGGATTTACAGTATTGTAAACAGAAACAGTTGATTTCCAGCCTCTCTACTGCAGATTTTTCCACCAGAAAGCCCATATGGCTCAACTTTTAATTACTTTGGCTAATGCTATATGTAGTAATTCTGTGGTGAATGCTTAAGTGTTTCATTTCTGGTTTCCACGGCAACATTACATCAGATTGCAGACAGCTGGCTGCACAGTTTTAAACCATAACAAAGTGACCAAGCCAAGGCACAAAACTATAGCTGCTTTAAAGAGATAGCACACCACCGCCCGCCAGGGTGCTGAATGAGGAACCTAGGGGGCCTTCTGGCTTGCACAGGAGGGTGGAGCCTCCTTCCCTCTCAGCTTCTTTTGGAACATGTGCGTCCTTGACACATCTGCAATGTTCTAATAGGAAAGACACGGAGCCAGCGCGGAGCGCTTTTTTATAACACCGCTACATGAAGGATGATCGGAAAAAAGAAATGCAGTGAATAGCATCTGTTGATACAAACATCCGTGTGCTGGTGGGCGACACGGCTCACTGGGCCCTGTGGCAACAATTCTTGCAGTATGATGGGGTAAATGCTTCCCAAAAGCTGCATGGCACAGCGGTGCAGGCAGTGGAGTAACGGGCAGTAAGAAATGAGGGTTAAACCGAACTGGCAAGGAGCAGCTAGGACCCTTTGGGGACCGCTTGAGACCACGCTGAGCGTGGGATTACAACAGAGCCTTTTGAAGAAACCCACTCGGCTTGCTTCCCCGGCTCCAAACACCCCTCATCCGTCTCCTGTCACAGCCACCCCGAGTCGGACCTACCTCCCCAGAGCCGGCACATACCACTGTAACATATGTAAGCATTTCTGAAAAGCATTCTGCATTTGGAAATGTGCTCGGCTGTGAAATTCACACCACCATTTCTGGTTAACCCAGCAAGCAAGCAGACACAGGCACTTCACATCCCTAGGTCTGCTCCATCAGTGGCATTAACCTTACAGTTAAGAGGAAGCCAGTCGGCTGCAGCGTTAGGAAAAGCGGTGTGCCACGCTGTCTGAGGTCAAGTCCTCCACACGGAAAGCCTCCACAACTGGCCCCTGAGCTCCGACCCCTGTACACTCAAGCACTCGCATTCTCACTGTATTCTCAAAATAATATTCACTTTTCTCCTCCACCGGAGAAGCCTCATCCCTGGGCAGGCTGGGAAAGAATGCTCAGAGTTACAAGGGAAGAACAAATCCAGAGGAATTTGAATAGAAGAGAGAAAAAGCATTGTCACCAGAAGCAATCCAGCGCTTTTTCCTGAAAATGCCAGAAAGCACATTCTCCCTTTTGCATTAAACACACCCAGAGAACTTACCGGCTTCGGCATTGAGCAGGCCTAAGGGGGCAATTTTGAGCACGTCCGGTACCCCCACCCCCGCCCCACTCTGAGAGCGTCTTCACTCTTGTTCCGTCAATTTTGATCTCAAAGTGAAGTTCAGGCACTTCTGGAACACGCTCCTTGAGCTACATGTTCAGACAGGCTCCACCAGCACGGTTTAGGATCCGAAGGGAAAAAAAGTGAGGACACTGGATTCAATTAGCTGCTTTTTGCTTGCCGAGTTCCCAGTTACTTGCTAACTGCATGACTCGTAAGAAAGGCATAAGTCATCAGCTCTAAGCAAATCTTCTATTCACCACAAGGAAAAAAGAGAGTGTTGTACGTGGCGAACAATCCCTGTTTTCACTGACGAAGGCTCCCTGACCTCCTGCTGGCCTCCAGTTCCTTAATTACTGTCTATGGAATTCCAGAGAAAGTTAAAAAAAAAAAAAAAAAAAAAAAAAAAAAAAAAAAAAAAAAAAAAAAAAAAAAAAAAAAAAAAAAAGAACGCGAGAATCTGAGCAAATCCGGACAAGGACCAAGCCTTCCAAGTGACTGGACTTAAAAAAAGATCTCTTTTGCAGATTTTCTTCTCAACACGCCCTGAAGGAAGTAGTCTCGATTGAAAATAGACACCTTCCAATGGCTATTTTGGAAATTACTGAATTAAAACTTGTGATTTTGGTTTTCTCCTAGAGTTCTCACTTTCTTCTCACTGTCTCTATCCCGACCCCTTTTTCTATTTTAACTGCGAGTGGCGACGTAGGACGTTCCCCTTTTACTGACGCCTCTCCAACTGTCTTACCAAATTGTTCCAGCGACCCTTTCAGAGCAGCTGGCTTCCCCTTGTTTCGGAGGCGTGAGCTCGGGGACTGTGCCACAGACGATAATTTCCTTTTCTCAGGGGTGTCTGGGGAGCAGCATGCACATGCCGTTACTTAAACAGAACGTCATCTAAGCAGAACAGGGCGGAAAACCCCTCTGAAGTTTCCATGTTATGGGTTTCAAGTCACGTCCGTGTTTCCAGGGCTCAATTCACTGACTTGGAGAGTCGCCTCTTCCCACTGCACAGAAAGAGCTGCCCATTCCTAGGTGCCTCTCTCTCTGTGTGGGTCTGATGTTTTATGCAAAGTCCCCTCTCTTGGAAGGACACTACAAACACAAATACACGCCCACCGCCACAGCTCACCCCCTTTCCCCGGGCTCCTGTCCTACTCTTTCCTTGGGCCCCTGGGGCATCTCTCACTCTTCAGCAAGAATCCCCCTCTACCCCAATTTTCTGCCTTAGAAATGTGTCCCCCTACCCTTAGAGGATTTCCCAGTATTTCTCCCCGCAAAGGTTTGCCACACTTCCCTATTCTGCCTAGTTCTGCATTTCACAAACCCTCACTGACCCCCACTCTGGTTTCACACACACCACCTTCCCCACTGTCATCTGAAGGGCCCCACGTGCCACCAAGGGTGGCAGGTGCTTTCTTGATGTTGTACTTCCCACACCTGTACACACCGAATGCTCCCAGTTCCCAGGTACCATGCTAAGTAGTCAGACACATGATCTCATTTCAAGTGGTGAATGACGGAGGCAGATTCCAAGACTTTGTGGTTTGGCCCCTGCACCATCCCACCTCTATGGGGGCTTTCTTCACTCAAGGCTGCCAGCCACACTGCGTGCAACGCCATGCTGCAAACTCTTAACAGCTGTCAGTAGAAGCCCTTGTTGCATTTGCTACTCGAAGAAGACTAAGAAACTGCGGGTGCCCCCATGAGAGTGGAGTGAAGGAAGACGGAAGCCCCAAAGTCCTTAGAGGCAGAACAACCTGGGTTTAATTTCCAAGTTCTCCGGAGAATCACTTCACTTCTACAGGTCTTAGTATTGCCCCACATGAATGCCGCTGAATACCATTTATCTCAGTTGGTTGTTTCGAAAATTGTCTAGGTAGAGTCGGCAACAGCTCAGTGAGTGCTTCCTGCTTATGCTGTCTTCAGGCCCGGGAACTCAAACCGGGCCTGTTTTCACTCTTACAAACTGCTGTTTTAGGTGCTGTGTAAACAGCACAAAGAAAACGTGTGAAAGCTAGCGATGTGGCCAACTTTTGAGGCTGGGTCTGCACAGTCTGATTACATGCAGGTAAGATTCTGAGCAGAATTAGGGGCGCTCGAGCCAGGCCCCTTATGCCATTTGTGAAATAGCGTGTGGCCTTGGACGTGTGGCTTAACTTCTCTCCTCTTTCTAACAGGCAAAGATAAGCCTCCAATGTTCTTGAGAAAATACAGTGACCTTGAACGTAAGTAGCAAAGCCTTTATCACTGAGATCCACAGGAAGCTGGGCATTACCTGAGCCAGGCTCTATGAGGAGGGTAGAGGGAAGGACACGCCTGCTCGTCTGTCTAGAGGCCACCTCCACCTGTACACCCCTTTTTACCCATCACATGGGCACCCAACACAGCCTTATCTTTCAGAAGACAGGAAGGCCCCCAGAGACAGGGATCATGTCTGTACCCCCTCCTGGTATTCACAGTGACCAGTGAAGAGCCCACCCACAGTGGGCCCTCACTACATATGTGCATCATCACGGAATGAAGAGGTTGAAACTCTCCAGCCCCATAGCTCCCAGCCCCTACTGTGTATCAGAATAAACTGTGGATATTTGAAAGACTAGGCTGAGTCAGGCCACCCTGGAAAGCTTCTCGGTGGAGGGAAGGTAGAAACAGCAGGGACCAATTTCATGAGGACAAGGATCACTGGTCTTGTTCACTGGAGAGCAGACTTAACTTACCAGCACACAGCAGGTGTGCAAATTTGCTGAGGACGGATTTGACTCCCGCTCTAAGGATTGCTCATTAGCTCCTCAGGACAAATTCCAAAGGCCTTCTCATGAAACTTGACTTTGTGTGGTCAGAGCCCTACCCTTATTTCCAGGATCTCCATACGCAGTTACTCTGGAAAGGGCCTTTCATTGCACTTGGTTCTTCTAATCCTGAGCAGGTCAAATACCTACACCCTCACGTGCCTGCCTACCTTTGCACTCACATGTTCCTTTTTGGTAAGTATCTCTGCCCACCCCACCATCTCCCTAGCTTCTACTCGCCCTTCAAAATTCAGCCCCATGTGCCACCTCCTCTGGACAGCCTTCCTGGCCTTGCTGCTCACTTTCCTTAGGTTGTGGGTTGTGCAGCCACCTAAACAGACTTCATCACAGGACTGAGCACAAAAAATGCTGTGATCACTGCACTACTAGGCCCCTCACTACACCTCACAAGGGCAATGAGCAGTGTCCTGTTCATTTCTGTGCCTGTATTTTAGTAACTTTTATCGCTTGTGCTCGATTACACATGCTATATATTTAATTATAGACAATTTGGAAAATGCAGCAATGCAAAACAGAGAATGAGAAATCACCTATATCCCCCTACTCAGGTAGAAAAATTTGTAACATTTTTGTTTATGTTCCATCACTTGTTACAGACACACACACACACAATATATATATATATATATATACTCTTGTGCTTCTACATTTTGTTTTTACAAAAAACGATGTCCTCTCGTTACTTAGCTGCTACCCGTCCTGACGTCCCTATCAGGGTCCCCAAAGTCTCCCTCACATAAACACACAATGGAGGCAGAAATCAAGTGCTCGCTTACAATTGTGAGCCTCTTTAAAGTAACCATGAAGCACTCCATAAATACTGGTCAAACTGTTTTATAACCTGCGTTTTAAAATTCTGCACATTTTCCTATGTCAACAAATAAATACATTAATAATTCAATAGTAGCCATTCACAGAAGTATACCATAATTTATTTATTAAACAACACCCCATTATTGGATATTTGCAGGTTTCCAATTTTTCAATATTGTAAATAATACTCTGATGGACACTTTGTAAAATTCCTAAGATGTCTAAAAGTCTTTTTATACAATAGATTATTAGGTTATAGAATTGATGGGTAACCAAACGGATGTATCGTTAGGTCTTTTGATACACATTAACAATTTGCTCAGAAGAAACATTGTATTATTTTTAAATCTCAGAAGTAATATGTTTCCCTACACAATTGCCAACACTGAACATTATAATATTCTTTTCATTTAGATAAGTAAAAACAGCATCTATGTTTATGCTGAGTAGATATTTCCTCATTGAAAGGAATGAATGCAGTGAATCAAGAACGAGGTATAGAAATAATGAGTAAGCTGGTTTTACGTGAACTTACAAAGTTTTTACTCTAGAACGAAAGCCCAAGAGAAATTCAGAAATATGATTGATACATGTCAACTGAGATAAATGCATGAGAGGAACAAAGAGATGCAGGGACTGGGGACGTGGCGGAACTTACATTTGGCTGGGAAATAAGGGGGAGGCTCCGGGAGGGGAAGGGCACTTGCCAAGGGTTGGGGGCATTCCCATGTTCCTCTGTGAGCCTAGATGTCCAGTGTGCAGGTGGCCATGTGGCCCCACTGTTTTCTCCTCCCCTGACCTTAGATGCCCGTCTATCTGGACAGTCACAGGCGAGCTGGGCTGATGCTGCTGCCTCTATAAGCAGCATGTGACAACAATCAACAACAGCTTTAGGCCCTCCTCTTCTCCAAGCTGGATTTCATAATCTCTCCAACATTCCAGATCTCCTTCCACCAGGCCAAGGAGTGATGCACTCAAGGCCACGCCCTACCTTGGGGCATACAGGCTCCAGGACAGCTGTGGCAGAGGCCTTCCGGTCACAGCCATCAGGTTAATGTTATTCTTTGGGTTTATAGAAATAATTCTTCTCACCCTTTTAAAGAAGCCAGAATTACTTTAAAAAGTGCTTATGAGTTGTCAGAGTAATAAAATAGGAAACACATTGCAAGTTTTTTTTTTTAAATTTATTTCACAAAGGATTAAGAGAAAGACTCCTGTGTTTAGTCAGAAATATTTTGCTCATTAGCTGGTGACATCATTGCTCTCTGAAATTAGAGGATTTTGGTCAGTTTATGGGGAAAAAAATGAGATTCCATTCTTCTCCCCAAGGTGCAGCGTAGCCCTGAAATAATCTCTCTGGCAGTTTCAAAATTAACTAGTTGTCGCCAGATTTGAAGGAAAAGGAGGAGGCGGAAGAGGAGAAAATGACATGATCCTTGTATTTATAAAAAGTGTGGGAGAACTTGAGGTAGTATCACCATTCCTCAGGGGCAAAGGCTTGTCAGCACTTAATCCACTTGAGAAACTGTTTAAAAAAACTGTAAAACTAAAGGAGCAGCAAATGAGTGCCACCTTCCACAATAACCTCTATTTCTTCAACTTATGAACTCTGAATTGTTTTTAATCACCCCCAAAATAATGCTCTAAGTTTCCCCAAGAGGGAGAGAGAGAACATATAAGACCTCCAGAGTCCTACAGCCAAGCAAGTGTAGAGGAACTTGGAGTGAGCCTACATTCTGCCAGTTGCCTCGGGCAGAGCAAATGTCTTTCTTTCTCCAACGAGGGGTACGGGGGAGGGGGGGGAGTGGAGGAAAGAGAACTGACTTTTTCTTCACTCTGTACATCTTCGGAAGATTTTTCTGCTTGAGATTACGTCACCCCACCCATAGGTCAGAGAACTCTGTTGTTCGTGTAAGAGGGAGTTCCGGGAACAGGGAAGTGTTGGGAAGCTAGTCCACAGCTCTCGAGGCCCCTCCGGTAAGAGAGGGTAGTGTTACCAAAAGCAAATCGATGGTGTCAGGCACACTGAAGGCTTCAGCAAAACAGCAAGCCCACTCATTCCCAAGTGCATTCGATTCTCACATAGTCTGTGCCATGGAAAAAGGATGATTCAGACCAGGACTGCCAAGTGGGGCAATTACAAATGCGTCGGAGGCTCCAGTTGCTGGAGCTGATGAAGTTTTCATCCCAGAAGTGGTCAATCTCCCATGGGGTTGGGTGGTGTTCGCAAAATCACATTACTTTTCATGGCATCTCAGACTGACTGACTTAGGCATCAGGCAATGACTTCTTGGACAGAGCCGCCAACCCCCCTGGCCTAGGCACAGAGCGGCGTGGAAATGCAGGGAAGTGATGGACCACCTGGCAAGGTGGGGAAGGCACAGACACCAAGTTCTTTCCTCCAATCACACACAGCCTCCAGGTGAGCACAGCCATCTGTGCCCACAGGTGGAGGCAGGTGGGCCCACGTCCAGTCCACAACCTTAACGTAGTTCTCCTTTCGTTTGTAGAATAAATAATAAGCAAATTTACTTTCAAATGATAGGCTGAATCCTTGGACACAGGATCCAGGTTTGAGAGGTTGTTTGCGGTTACCTAAATGGCCACACCATCAGGTCTGTGGTGATTGCTGAGAGCAAAGCAGAGAACAGCCTTCACAACTGACACAGTGAGCAACAGCCCCCTCCACAAAACACAAACACAAACATATCCATCCAACGAGAAACATTCTACCAAGAGTAACCAAACAAAGAAAGGACACAAGCAAATATATTAAACTTTAAAACTCCCCAATCAAGGTAACAAACAAATTTCTAAAGACCAGTGGAAAAGCCGTCACTTCTCCAGTAACCAGAATCTTGAAAATCATTCCATATAACCTTAAATCTCAAAAGAAGCAAACTGTGTGGCCTTTTTTTTTTTTTTAAAAAAATCTCCTTCTGATCTAGGTGCAGTGAAAATTACTTCGGGAGAATAATGAGTGAGAAGAAGGAAAATCAATAGCAAGGCTGATCCCGACTGAAATCAAGTCCCTAGAAATTCACCAGGAGCTGGAGAAATCAATTGAGGCAGACCGCCTATGCCTCACCCAGTCCCCAGGCCACCCCAGTGGCCTGAGTCATGAGGCAGCACACTTAACAAAATCTCAGGTGAAAGAAGGAAGACCCAGGTATCCCAGTGATATCCCAGGTATCCAGCTCAGTTGGGGTTCCTTCTTCCCTGGCCATTACCTCAGGCTACAGCAATAACAAATGTAAATGGACCACAGAAAAACAACCCTCAAATGTAGCTCAGAAGAAAAACAATCTATTTGTCAGACAACATGGGAAAAAGGTCAGAAAGTTCTCATTATATCATCACAAATAGAAAATCTGACCCAAGCCACACAGGCATGAAACGCATGACAACTATTCAAACAAACTAGAGCAAGGAGGAGGGGAAAAAATAAAACTAAACTGAGAGGAAAAGCATGAAGAACACAAAGATTTTATCTTCTGATCCCATCTCTCTACCACAAGAAAACATAACTCAAGGAATGGGAAGAAATAATTCCTAATAGTTGCTTCACTCTATAAAGTAATTTAGTAAGAACATAAAATCAATGAAGATGAAACACACGAATACATATTTAAAAATTGCAGTCATAAGAAAATAGATCGCCCGGGCTGGTGTGGCTCAGTGGACAGAGTGCTGGCCTATGAACCGAAAGGCCGCCAGTTCGATTCCCAGTCAAGGCACATGCCTGGGTTGCGGGCCAGGTCCCCAGTTGTGGATGTGCCAGAGGCAAGCAATCGATGTATCTCTTGCACCGATGTTTCCCTCCCTCTCTCCCCATCTTCCCCTCTCTCTAAAAATAAACAAATAAAATCTTTAAAATTTATTTAAAAAAAAAAAGATCAAAAGAACCAACTGCAGCCAATTTCAATTAAATTTGTAAATGAGAATAAGCAAAGAATAGAATCTAGAAGTTAAAATATTGATATAGAGAAAAGCTGTATTATTTAAATCCACTTTCTCTTATGACCCAGGTTTTCAGATTGACCCAGCTCTCTACCTAGGTCCTTGACCCCTGCTCTACCTGGCACATGTGCCTCTCACTCCCTCCTGGTGAACTCTTGCTGGGTGTCAGCCGCCTTCTCTGGGAAGGCTTAAGCTACCACCAACCCCACCCCCGCACTGGGGCTTACTGGACTTACGGACTTACTGTGTGTACTTACTGCACTACATAGAAATACCCTGATGAAGACCCCAGTCATGCCGTCCATTTGTGTATCTCTTCTTCTTAAAGACAAGCTCCCTGTGTCTAGGGGCCGGCATGTAGTAGGTACTGAATAAATGCACAAGGTACAAATAAGAATGTTCAAGAGGACATTCTTTCACCTACACTCTGGATCCAAGGTGCAAGGTAAGAAGGGCCTTGTTAGGGGCAAACACACAATGCTGTCAGCATCGCACTAGTAACAGGACATCCCTCAGAGGGTGTGGTCTGGTACAAAGAGGGAAAGGAATAGGGACAAAGAAGACAACAAAGGGATTTTTCTACAGAAATTACTCTGTGACAAATTTGAGTTTGTATTTGGTTGTTAAAATGTTGCTTTTCAAATGAATGTCACTGTCTGATGACTGGCTACAGTGCTAAGAGTTTTGATATAATGGTAACTGTGGCATCTTAAAATTCAAATGGGCCCTAAAGGGATGGGCGGCCGCGACTTCAGTAAATTAACTTAGGCTGGAGGTGGTCCTCAGACAGGATCCTGCTCAGGAACCACAAAAGGGCCTGGGTACCTCTCCAACCAACCCACCCGTTACCTAAGATCTGTCATTAGGGCAAATAACTCACGGAGGAATTAACATACAATGATATAATCAATAGCATTTAAACAAGGGACCGAAACCCTCCCTTATCGCCAGCCTCCCTGAGGTTACTGCTGAGAGCAAAGCAAGAAACTGACATTGCAAAACCTAAATGCCAAACCTTAACCCAGATCACATTACAAATATCTGCACTTAGATATAATCAGCTAGCAGGGGAAATGTGGTATATCCTGTTTGCCATTCAGGTATTAGGTTGAACAAATGAAATTGCCAATTTCATAGTTCAAAAGCTACTATCTCCAGTTTCACCTGGCTCCACCTGATAAAAGAAATAACAGACTGGAGTGTATCAGAAGCTATCTTAAATTTAAAAGTTTTCAAAAGTAGTATTTTGTCATGTAGTACCCGAGTGTTTTTGCACATTCATTTTTGTTCACGGGGCCCTTGGTTATGTTGAGGTGAGCCTGCAGGCAGCACCTTCAACTCCCTGTACTGCTCACACCAGTGGAGACAGAGATGTACCTGGTTAGTCTGCCGGGTGCAAAGAGCCAGATTTCCCGTTACCTCTGGGCAGCCCTGGGCATGCCCTCCAACCCAGCAGGTACGGAAGGCCAGAGCCTGCAATGAGACTGCCTTATTAGCACCGTGTGAGTCTAGATAACTTCTGTGCAATTGATGGCTTCTTCCTCCCACACGGCACTCCTGAGACCACACACGCTCCCTAAAACTGTGCCAGACTCCCCACCGCCCCAACCCACTTACACGGTAATACCTCCTGAAACAGAAAATAAACGGACTATGTGATTGGCAAAGGCATAATAACCAAGTGAACGTGCACTATTTACATTAAGCTTTCCGGTAACTCTAGCCTATCCACTGTCAAGTACAAGCATTGCTACCGTGTTCATGGTATGTACAGGAAGAGCACTTTCCCAGGAACCAAGTACATTAAGACCAACAGTCAATGGAAAGGTAGAATACCTTCACGTAATGTCACAGAAGCCGACATTCTCCGGGTGCTTTGTGCCATTTCATCCCTGCAACACCCACATGGGACAGAGAGCAAGGAGACGCGGGCGCAAAGAGGTGAAACATTCTGCCCACAGACGCAGTTAGTAGGCTCAGCTCCCTGCTTGACCAACATCTGACTCAACATCTGTGAGCTGAACCAGCCCCCTCGCCTGTCCACGCTGGGCAAACGCCTGGCTCTCCTGAGGCCAGAGCATCCTTCTTGTCTAACTTCGTTTAAATAGGATGATCTTCAGGACTCACAGCAAACACATGCCTTGAACTCTGGCCCTCGTCCCAGGGCGAAGGCCGGGGGTGGGAGGGTGGCATGGAATAAGTGACAGCTCCGCCGAGCGTGGTTCTCAGCCAGCGGACCACCAGTTAGAACAACACTCCTCTCTACACACTTTGCTCGTGTCTTGTTCCAGAGGGACGGCTTTGCCTCACTCTCACTGTAAGCCATGGTCGAAAGGATCATTGCTTTTACTCTTCTAATGAGAACTTTAACACCCCTTATGTTACTGTCACTGTAGTCTCAAAATCACTTTGTTAAAGTTACAGGTAATATTTCCTCCTGTACATTCCCACCCAGCCAAATTAAAAAAAAAAAAAATTATAGAAAGTATCCATAGAGGTGAATGATCACCTGAAGGCCTCAAGTATGTATTAAAAGACAAGAATCAATAAAAGTTACTTTTAACATGTTACCTTTAGAAAGATATAGAAAAGTGCTAATGACTGGAGCACAATGTAACAAAGCATGTTATAAAGAATCGCTAGTATGTGTCCCAAGGACGCAGGGTGTCCAAATTACTGCCAGGCCACGGTTCTCCTTCTTTCTCCAGGTCATACTGCAAGTCAAGTGAGCAGAGCTTTTCCCTAGTCAAGAAATAAAGAGCCGAAGCACACATCTATAACCCCCACATCTCATCCAAGCTTCAGCAAGCAGAACCCTTTCCAGCCTCCATCAACACTGGCCGTACCAATTAGAAGCCCTTTAAGCTCAAAGTCATATATTAAGAATTATGGGGACACAACTCTGTAGAAAAGAGATTTAAAAAAAAACAACCATTAAAGCAGTTTATTTAGAAACATAAGTTATTTTTTATGCTTGGACTTTACCCTCTCAAGTTTTCTTCTAAAGCACAGTAATGTAAGAGCCGAAAGTAAAAGGAAAGTCAGCTGCTTTCATGTAGCTGCCCTCAGTACACCTATGTGCCAGCTCTGATACTGTGGTGTATGTGAATCCTCACATACTTTACACATCCGCAACAGATTCTCTCAAAGTCAGCGAAGACATGAAAATATGTATTTTTTCAATTGCTGAGAATATCTAAAGGTGATGAAATCTTTGTATATTCACCCTGTGTTGTCATTTTTTAAGACTTTTCTTGAAGGATCAGATGTCCCCAAATGAGATACCTAATGATAATCTGGTCTATATTTTCTTGTAATACCTTTGAAATATAAAAAAAATAAAATTTCCGATCATTTTATTTCATAAATATTGTCTAGAAGTTCACCCTCGTAAAAGAGAAATTTTCAAAATAGCC
This sequence comes from Macrotus californicus, assembly GCA_007922815.1. Classification (NCBI taxonomy): domain Eukaryota; kingdom Metazoa; phylum Chordata; class Mammalia; order Chiroptera; family Phyllostomidae; genus Macrotus; species Macrotus californicus. The sequence goes on from VMDR010001608.1 coordinate 56,519, forward strand.
AATCTTTTCAAAATCTGGCTCAGCTCAGAATACCGGAACATCGAGAAAGTGCACATGGCTGTACGCATGAGCCTCAGAGAAGCAGGACCACTGCTCTGCTCCCACAGGGGCACCCGTGAGCACCAGCTGTTTGCCCACCTTCTGTCATAAGTGACTGAACCGTTAGCCTTTTCTTTGACCAGAACAGACATGAAGCCACTCATACAAGAACCACCAAAAGAGCAACTTTGTGGAAGGCTCTCTTGCCTCTCAGCACATTCTGTTTTAGGAAGTTCTAAGTCAGGCTAAAACTAGGGCAATCTTTCCTACCAGAACCTTAACCCTGAAATCTTTGGCTTGAAGACTACGGCTGCCTTGGAGGCCAGTGAAGGAACCCTGTGAGTCTAAGTAAAATCCGCCTGCTGGGCAAGGGACGGGTGTATGGCTTACAATTTTAGAAAGCCCCAAAAGATTTAATGATCTTACATTATGCCACCCAAAACATCTCAGAATACGGGGATATTTCCGTTGAGACCTTAAAATACCTCCATCAAGGAAACACTCACTGAAAATAGCATTTTGCAAAAAGTGGAAGAAGTGACCACCTGGCGTTCTGTCTCTCTGTTACCCACAATTTTAAACCGAGTTCAATCACATGGCTACCCTGCATCTCAAACCAGGTTCAGGGCAAAGATATACTTAGCGGGGGAATGAGAGGCTACAAAGAGATGCACACGTGGATGTAAGGGATTATTCCAATGCCACAGTATTGACACTATTACAGCATTCTTTGCACCAATATTTTCCAGCTCTGAATTTCCCCAAGTGTAAAAGTGTTCTGTTATGAAATGATGACTCGCTTTACTAAATAACTCAGTCACCAAATATTTCACCACAGTTGCTTCGCCCCCGTGAGGAGCTCCAGACACAGGAACTCAATTCCAGCTTCCTCACATCACGCTCCGTGTGAAGAGCAACAACTGACGGCAGGACGGAAATCGATGTTTGCCGTCGGCCTCCGACAGTTTTGGTGCTTCCCTGGCACTTGTCTTGCTTTACTTCTTCTTAACACATTAATATATTTTTCAAATATGACTTAAATAGCACCGTAATCAAATAATTTACCATGCGATGTTTTTTTAGAAAGATGCTTCTTTACTGCAAGCATTTTCATTAATATCCAAGCACCAGGCACAGATCACCAACTCTTAAGTACCGATTTTGTAGAAACGTAGAAAATATGATTTATTAAACTTATGCCTTGAAAAAAGACGTACGAACCCCAAAGATGGAGAGCGCAATTTCCTCAAGCATTTTCTTAACCAGAAAGCAAACCGGACCTTAACACACAAAGTTGAAGACTTAAAATGAGAACTCATAACCTTTTCCCTGGAGGAGGCGAATGAAAACAAAACCTACCAAAATCAAATGAAAAAAACATATATGTTAAAACAAACGTTCAGATATTTGTAAGGACACAAGTGAAGTACTCAGCCAGAAACTCTTTTTAACCACTCACACACTCACAGCAGAAGTTTATTATTAATGAAAAGCAGCAGAGAGCAGACTCTCCTCTGGCAAAGAGAGCGCTATTTTTCACTTCCCTCGGCCACTATCTTTAGTACTCACATACTCGGAAAGCAGGAATGTGAGTACGGGTTTATTGTGAAGCGACACGCGATCATCGAATGCCAGCCAGGGGGGCAGGGAAGCCTAAGCAGTGAATGCCAATGAAACCCGAAAGCATGACCAGACATCAATATAGGCATTGAGGTCTGGTGACAAAGGCCTCATGGTCCCTGAAACTTCCATGGCCTGGGCATTCCCGACTACAGCCAGGCAGCTATTTACAACCCAGCACAGAAAAGAATCGATAGAAAACTGGAAAACCCGGGCTCTCACACAAAAGTGGGACACGGGGCATTTATCTGAAGTTGATTACTCTGTTCTCAAACAAATCTGGATGAATCGAGAAGGAATACTTTGGACGGGAGTTTTTTTGCTGAGTCTCTGTACAAGCACAGGGCAGACTACAGTCAGGGTAAGAGGGTAAGGTCATGTCCGTCAGGGTTACAGTCAAGTTCAGGCTAACTTCAGTGACCATGGGGTGGGCTATGTCATGACCAGGGTGACTGGAAGTGGCCATGGGTGTCTGCAGAAAGTCAGCTAGCAACACACACAGGGTACATAATACTGCCCCAGTGAACTCTTTCCCCTGCTGAATAGCACGTCCTCACCTCCATTCCTCAGCTGAAAGAGAAGTCATTGTTTGGAGCTTCTGGAAGATTGTGCTAAATTGGAGGGAGCAGAGGGTATTCCTGGCCCTTTGTCCAACCAGGACCAGCTGGCTTTATTTTTAAGCCATGTATGAAGACACGGTTTGCTAAAAAGCTAACAGAGCAAAATGCGTGCATGTGGCATCCTGAGTTCTATGGGGGTGATTTTATCCTCTGCATTGCAGTGACTGTATGTCATGTGGGGGCAGGCCTGTCTCTTTCTCCTTCATGTCCCCTTTGGAATCTGAATGTCTAGCACCAGGCCTGGTATGCAGCAAGCACTTCGTTGATGTCCCCTAAAGGAACAAAGAACTGCTCAAGGAATCAAATGCCCACCCTGTAAGAATCCATTTCATTCTGACAGTTTATATCGAGGTGGTATTTCTGATGCATACCCTGAAAGGGTCCAACAAACCAATACTTAACAACGCTTTCTCACTGGCTCGTTCAAAATGCCTACAGAGATCAATCTATAGAAAAGTCTTCCCAGGGAGACAAGCCTCCCTCCTTGCCGTCAGAGTGTGTGTGGCTCTATGACAGTCCTCATTCTCTGCATGGACAGTCTGATCACCGCTCCCCTTGACTCGGACGCTATTCATTCTGATACTAAAGGACCCACTGTGCACAAGTGGGTCTTTGTGTTCTTCCCGGAGCTGGGATTGACTCACATCAGTCCTGAGTTACTATATTCATTCTTCATGACTCCTTGGGTTCACGATTTACATTTATATTATGTTAGTCTCAGGAGTTGGGAATGAGAGACCCAAAAAGGCACAGTGCAAACCACAGACGTGGTTCTTTTAATTACCTCATGGTCCCAGGACACGTTGCTGGCCAGCATACAACACTTTTATGATTATAAGTGACCATGCAACATCGTGGTCACTTCCACACAACAGCAAACCAAGTGAGGCTTCCAAATTAATAATCGTTTTTGTTTTTTTTTTTCCTTAGCTGCCATGGAAATCTGGTGCTTGACTCCATAAATCATGGGAAAGTAGGTAGTAGGAAGGTTGTATGTAGTTCTGATGAGCCATCATTTGGTGCTTAGATGCAAAGAACGGTAAAGACTGAGTCTGTAGTTGCACAACATCAAACATGCTCTAAAGCAGCCAGGAAGGATGAACATTCAAATACATCTTTGGGCATTCAACATTTTTCAAACACATGAGCTACATGAGCTGACACTCAGCTGGGCACCCACTGGAGACACACAATAACACAGCATGCTCTTCTTGCTCAAGGAGCTCACAATTTCCAAGGTGGGTAGAAACATGTACAGTTTACTCTAGTACTCCAGGGTAACTTTAGGGCTCATGTCTACAGCTAGTTTTACAAAGCACAGAATAGGAAGCAATCAACTATACATGAGAAGGTTAAATAAAGTTTCACAGAGGATAAGGCAGCTGGGCTTCACCTTGCAGGAAGCCAAGGATTACACCTGGAAAAATCTGAAGAAATACATTTCAGGCAGAGGATGATGCATGAATGAAAGCAGAGTGTGAAAATACAAGCTGTATTCAGGAACGTGCAGGGTCCAGTGTGGCTAGGGGGGAGCCTCCTGGGGGAGGGGGTGACAGATGAGAGTAGAGAAATTGATTAAAGCAAGATCACGTCTGGTTTGGGGTGTGCCAATAACTTTTGGAATGTACCTGATAGAACTGGAAAATAACCAGACTTTTTTACAGCACAGGATTTGCGAGAAAAAGGTGTGCTTTAAAAATATGACTGGCTGGCTGGAGCACAGATAGAAGACAAGAGACTGAAGACATGAAGGCAGAGTTGCTTCCAGACTGTAAGGAACAGATGACGTAACAAACAAAACAACTCCATAACAGAAAACCTCACAGTTCGGTGATGGCACTACGAAACGTAAGTTTGAAACTCTAGAATTTTAATTGCTAAAATCTCTGTGGAACTCCTAGTTCAAGAAGCAGTGGTCACATTAAAGCAACATGAATAACAAAAAATTCCAATGTGGAAAACAAAAAATAAGATTCTCTGTTCATTGAGGACATGATCTTATCTGTAGAAAGCCCTCAAGATTCCACATATATGCACCAAAAAAAGTTAAAGATAATAAACAAATTTAGCAACATGTGAAAACCATTTCTAGCTTTATTATAGTAGCAATGAATAAATTCACAAAGAAAGTAAGAAACACTTTCATTTATGAAAGCATCAAAAGAAAAAATACTTGGGAATAAACTTAAGGAGGTGAGACTTACTGAACACTGAAAACCACAAAAATTGGTGGAAGACATTAAAGAAGACATAAATAAATTGAAAGATATCTTGTGTTTGTGGATTAGAAGACTTCATATTGTTAAGATGAAAATACTACCCAAATTGATCTGCTGAGGCAATGTAATCCCTATTAAAATCCCATGACGTTTTTTTCAGAAATAGAAAAGCCCATTCTAAACTTCACATGGAATCACCACTGACCTCAATTGCCAAAACAATCTGAAAATGAAGAGCTGAGTTGGAGGGCTCACAGTTTCCAATTTCAAAACTTACTACAAAGCTACATTAATCAAAACAGTATGACACTAGCAAAAGAACAGACACATAAACCAATGGAATAAACAGAAATTCCAGAAATAAACCCCTGAATATATGGTCAGTGAATTTTCAAAAGGGTGCCAAGGCCATTTGATGGGGAAAGGATAGTCTTTTCAACAAATGGTTCCAGGAAAAGTGGGTATATTTACCTGCAAAAGAATGAAGCTGGACTTATAGGTTACATCATATGCAAACATTAACCTAAAATAGGTCAAAGAACTAAAACTATAAAATTCTTAAAATAAAAACACAGGAGAAAATCTTAATGACATTGGATTTGTCAATGATTTCTTGGATGTGATACCAAAAGTACAGGCAACAAAAGAAAAGTAGATTAAAGAAAGTGAAAAAGCAACCCACAGAATGGAAGAAAATATTTACAAATCATGGATCTGGTCAGAGACTAATATCCAGAATATATAAGGAAGGTCCATAACCACCACCAACAAACCAACAACCCAATTCAAGAATAGGCAAACGACTTGAACAGACGTCCCTCCAGGGATGTACAAATGGCCAATAAGCTGCTCAGCATCTTAGTCATTAGGGGAATGCAAATCAAAATGACGAGGTATTAGTTCACCCCCATTTGGATGACTATTAGCCAAAAAAAGGTGAGAGGGGTAGAAAGCGTTGGTGTGAATAGAGAGATTGGAACCTTCACGCATTGCGGCCCGCAACATAAAATGGTACAGTTACTGTAAGAAACAGTATGGAGGCTCCTCAGAAAAGTTAAACATGGAATCACCTTATGATCCAGAAATTCCACTCCTAGGTATGTGCCCCAAACAATTGACAGCAGAGACTCAAACAGACATGGTACACCAATGATTAGCGAAGCATCGTTCACAGTAGCCAACAAGTAGAAATAGCCAAGTGTCTATACACAGATGAACAGGTTAACAGAATGTGGTTTTTATGTGCAGTGCAATCAGTATCCCACTTATTCATCCATCAAAAAGAATGAAGGTCTGTCTAGTGCATGCTGCAACATAAATGAACCTTGAAAACACTGCGCTAAGTGAAATAAGCAGGACCCAAAATGACAGACATTATATGATTTCACTTACATGAGGTACCTAGAACAGTGACATTGACAGAGAGACAGAAGGTAGAACAGTGGTTTCCAGGGGCTGTGGGGAGAGGAGACTCGGGAATTACTGTTTAATGGTTATGGAATTTCTGTTACAGATGATGAAAAAGATGGTTGCACAGCAACGTGACTACAGTTAATATTACTGCAGCGAACACTTAAAAATGCTCATAATGGTAAATCTGAAGTTATATGTATGTGGCGACAATCAGAGAAAACCCAGCATGAAGAGATCTACACTTACTAGATGTGAATACTGAGTTAACACGCAAGAAGAAACGCTGCTGGGAGAAATGGCGAGGTTGAAATTGTGCAGACTGCAGAGGTGCTCAAGATGCTCAAAGAGAAAGCAAACTTACGTTGCAGTTGGACGAGCCGTCGAACGTGGGGCAAGAACTGTCTGGCCAGTCGGCAGGGTCCAAGGCAGCTGACTGCCGGTGCTGGGCCTCGTACTCCTTGAGCTGCCACGAGAGGAAATGGAAGGTTGAGACGGAAGTAATGGCTGAGTACCACTGTGTACCGAGCAGCGGCAAGATCACTTCGGCACCTTCTTCATGCCATCGTCGTCACAAAGAGCCAGCCACACAAGGTTCTCAGAATCGAGAGAAGGACCCACTCCCTGCCCTGTGGGTCTTCATTTAAATTAAACCTACAAACACAACCGACCCTTTGTGTGCTATTAAGTATTCCAAACAGAGCCTCGGTTTCCCCCCTCCAACATCAAAACTCATCTTTCACAGTTCAATGGTAGGTTCTAAAAAAACAGTTGTCTATAGTGTGGCCCCCGAATCACCTCTCTTTGCAGAAGACACAATGTGGTAGACTGAACATTTGGGCAAAACAGAGATGGACACCTGAAATTGATTTTTAAAAATCACTTGCTTTTCTTGCTCTAGACTGCTTCAAGTCAGCAGTTCAATACCATTGTGTAATAAAAACAGTGGGATTCACTTGGGGCGCTTGTGGACAACAGGAAAGGAACAGGGGGTCTGCAAGACGTGCAGAGACGCTTAAAGTTGGGGTTTAGAATCCAGGTTTCTACTTTTTTGAAAAACACAGGAAGACAAGTGAAATATTATAAGAAATTAGCGAATGTAATGTAGTAGAATTAGATAAAGGATTCTTCTGAATGGCTAACGGTGTATTTTCTTAACACACACAGAAATTTAGCTCTGCTACACAATACAATGAAGTTGTCACTGCATCACAATTCTACCATAAAGCAGTTTTTCTATATGAATTTTAAGACACCGACCAAATCGTGTTCCATGAATAAAGCCACCAAAAAACCAGAAACAATCTGACCTGACCGCCCAGGAGATGGGTCAGCACTGTCCTCAACCACTGGGGCTATGTGGGTGGAGATGGCAAAGCCACCAAACTGGCAACACCCTCCTCACAACCTTCCAAAGCATGGCTTCTCCTGGGACATTCTTTTCCGCGCACACAAGTGACAGGAGGTTGACCAGGGGAGGCAGACAGCCCTGACTAATGGGTAAGAGCTCCACTGCAGAACCAAGCACCAGCCGAGAGCCCTGGGGCAGAGCATCATCCGCTCTGAGCCTCAGTTCCTCTCCCGTCAGGAAGATGGGGGTGGCAGCACACCCATCCGTCTCACAAGATAAAACAGCAGAGCTCTGAGCACGCTGCCCCTGTGCCAGAGACTCACTCTCCCAGCCTCATCGTGGTCACGCCGGGGTTGCGGACAAATGGGAGCTCAAGTTCACAGACTCCAGGTATTTGCTCTTTTGCTACTAGGGGCACCAATCTCATTTTAATCTTTCTAGTGCTTTAGGGCATTAGTATTCTACTCTTTGTAGTACATTTAAGTTACATATTAGAATGCTGTCTCCTTCCAGACATACTCATTTCTGCATTATCAGAACAGCTGGCAGCTGAACAACAGGGCTATCCCTTGTTCCCTCCTGGCCTGTGTTCCACTTTTCATACTCAACCTTAGCCCCAACTCCTAAGAGCCACGAAATAAACTTCATCATTAAAAACAAAATTCCTAGTTAGTCAGTCATAAACAGAATTAATATTTTCCTTCTGCTATCTGTCCATTTCTATCATTTCAGAGGTCAAGAGTACCTACATTTCTTCAGATGCAGATTCAAATCTGCGCTCTATCCAAATTTACCACTTTTTAAAAATTATCCTAATTTCAAAATGCTTTGTGTTTTATTAGAGATCCTGTTACAAAACACAATCTCTAAAACGTTCTTCCTTTTTTTAATCCACACTTGAGGACATTCTTTTTCACTGCTTTTAGAGAGAGAGGAAGGAAGAGAAGGAGTGAGAGAGAAACATCAATGAGAGAGAACAACATTAACTGTTTACCTCCTGTACGTGCCCCGACCAGGGATCAAACCCACAACCTTTGGGTTTAGGGGACAACGCTCCAACCAACTGAGCCACACCACCCAGGGTTCTAAGATTTTTTAAAGTACATTTTAGGGGTGGAGACATGCACCTGGTTTCATTTATATAATTTTACTTTTATATTCCACTCTGCTCCTAAAGAAGTTTCGACTTAAATATAATTTCATGAAGGAAAGGCAACTGATCATTTAATTTGAGAACTTATATATTTTAAAGCAAATTTACAGAGTTTTCATTTAACTCCAGAATTTTCAAAATAATGACATTTTAAAGTCTGTGTCTGTCTCTCTGGTGTGAGGAGAAAATCCTCTCTCACATCCTAGGTGCTCCTAGCCTGACAGTTTCCTCATGCTTGAAGTCTATGACAGGCTTCTTAGAGGGGATTGGCCATCTTTAGTGGATTAATGCTTATTCTACCTTAAAGACCTTTAGGGAGAGATGTTCCAGAATGTTCCCATTTCTAGAAGTGCTTACTGTAAAGAACATTTATACGACATCTCTAAATCCCCTCCAGCTGCGATTTTAATTCATTTCCTTTCATTTTGTCCTCAGCTGAGATTAAAATAAAACACTCTTCAGTACATCCTGAAGATGTACTGTTTAATAATCCCTCATATATACTTGAGGAAAGTGATTAAACGCTTTTCTGCTTCTTCTCCGAGATAAATCCCTTCCAATTTCACCTCATGGGACCTATTAAAAAAAACCGAACCCTCAGTTACTTGTTGCTCTCCTGTGGACTCTCTCCATGAGCCTCTCGAACTGGCCAGATCACTGGGGTTGATGCTCAGTAGCGGCTACAAGGGAATAATTCAAAAACACACACAGAGTTCCAGCTCAGAACGTTGTGCTCTGCTATACATACCAGATGCCCAGACTCCCGTTACGGAACTGTTCGCCTGTTCCCTGGTTCCTGTAGAGATGGGCTCACACCTACCCACCTGCTCTGGAGAACCATCCTTGGCTGACAAGGAGCTGTCTTCCCAGAGATGCCTAGATGACTGCTCCCCATCAGTGTGCAGCCCCTTTTTCTGTATCAGGAGGAGCTCTACCATGTAAATTACCTTCCAGGGCTCCCCACTCCACAAGGACTCAGGCTGAGCCTAGACTTCTCCTGAAACCTCATCTCTGTCCTGCTCCTTTCTCTGCCTCCCCTTCTTCCCTCCCTCAATTAGAAGTTTGTCCCAAAAGCTCTCCTTCGCTAAGTCATGTGCTTAAGAATCCCCGACTCAGGCTCTGCTTCCAGGAACCTGACATAAGACACGGGCAGTAAGAAAAGTTCACAATGCCAAAACCTCAGGCAGATCAGTGACAAGCATCACGTACTTTTTCAAAGTTATATTTTCAGGACTTAAGTATATATATAAATAAACAGAGATGTGACCTTGTGGAACCAGATACATGTTTCTCAGATGGATAAATACGGACATATTTCTCTCCAATGCAGCTCCACCTCTGCTGGTACCATCACACCGACACAGCAGTGTGCTCTTTCAGCCAAAGCTTTAAAGGTGAGTTTATTCCATACTCTCCCATCCTCATTCACATGCCACAAAAATTACCCAGATAAAGTAACATCCCGTGGCTTCCAAACCTTCCAGAACTAGTCCAGGGTTTAAATACCCTAAATTTACTTGCCAAGAGCTACGTGTGCTCTTAAAATCAGCACTGGAAATTGCGTTCTCTAGACACACCAGTTACCTGGAGCCCCCTAAACAATTTTTTTTTTTAAACTCATGAGCTCTACTTCCTTAAAGCACTGTATTAATTATCCGTCATCAAACTATTAGAAAATATTTGAAATGCCACTAGATTTGATGGAACTATTCAGTTACTCAGTTAATAAAATTTAAAAAATCATAAGCTAAGCTGCTTTTTAAATTATACACTGAAGGAAAAAATAACCTACTGTGAGATGCTCCCTAAACTTCATTCTCTTCAAATGCTTATACAACTTAAGAGTGTCTCACACGCTAGTTCCCTGTAGCCTCCTCCATTCTGACCAGGGTCCCTCTCATAACTAGGTTTTCAGGGGCACACAGTGCACAGACATCTGTCAGTGAGACTGGAGTCGTGTAAACAAAGCATGGGAGACCAGCTCAGCTTCCCTGGAACACAGCCCAAGTTTTCCCCAAGGCAAGGCTGCACTGGGGGCTATGCTCAGCTCCATATGGTGCCCGGGCAAACTCCTCTCCTGACGCCGGTTTGCACGTCCCTGACCGTGGGAGCAGCACACCCCCGATGTGCAGGAGGAATGTCCCCACCACGGTCATTATAGGAGGTCTGAGACTTACTGCTTGTTTTATCCAGCAATCACATAAACCTAGATCCTTCGGCCGCTCCTAAGTCCTAGGAAGTCTATCCGTTCTGCAGACTCTTCTCTGCTCTAACGTTTTTCTTGAAATGACTGGTCCCCAGCCCATGAGAAGCCCATCCAGGCAGCAGTGGCTGAGGACACACCTGCACAGCCGAGCAGGCCAGCCAGCTTCCCCTCCTGCATCTGTCCGAGGATACCCATCGTCGTAGGCAGAATCGAGCAAAGCTGGGAGAATGCCATCGATTTTTTCTTCTGTGTTTCTGGATTGCTGTATAAAAAATATTCTTGGTCTCCTGATGAGCTCCTTCCTGAAACTCAGCCAGACTGAATGGCTAAAACCTCCACCCAGATGTGCAGAGGGAGCTGATTTCTGATTTCCTTTCTCTGTAAACAATGGCTGCCTGTTAAAATTATGAGCTCAGAAAGAGCTTCAAAGCAATTTTTTTCTCCCCAACTTTCAAAGTATTCTTCCATTTCTTTTTCAATTATTAAACCATGCTACCTTATCGGGCTACATTAGGGCTATTTTTAACATTTTCTGCTGCTCCAAGAAAACAGGATTTGGCGCAACACAGGCAACCCCCTTCCCAAACACAGGTGTTGTCAGACTGCCTGCAACATCCTCTGCGATCGGATCTTCATTTTCACGATGAAAAGAGAAATGTGCCTGTGTGTTCCCCGGAAGGTGGCTCGGCTAGCATGGTCAAACTCCTACAGGTCAGGGACTCAGATGGACTCTTCCCAAATGGGACCACACATTCAGGAAACAGAACTGGAAAGAAAACGTATGGTGGACGTTTCTCGACAGCTGGCAGCCAGGCTGGGTAGCCGGAGGCGTGGTGGAGCCGGTCAGGCCACGCCAGCAAAGGGGCAGGCATGGCGATCAGCTGTGTGGACAAGAGCTGGCCACCTGCCACCTGCTCTATCTCTGCCCCAGAGAGGCTGGGGGCCAAGACACCGCTGCTCCTGTGAATCGACAGAGCAGGAGAGGCTGGCAGGTAGCCATCTGGAGGGGTCCCCGGCCCTCAGGTCTCCTACTCAACCCGGTCCTGCCTTCCATGTTCCTCAAGTGTGTTGGTTCCTGTGTTTTCACATTGTCTCAGCAACAAACGAAACTTCTTTTAAAACTGCTGAAGTTTAACACCAGGTATGCTCAGCTGAATTAAGTGAGCCTGTCGCTGTTCCAAGGTGACAAACCGCCAAGATTCTACTCGGTGATCAAGTCACAACTCCTTCAATGGCTCCTTAGTGACCTGAGTGTTTTCATTAGTTTCTAAACCTGCCTAATTTATGACTTGTCCACACAGTAACCAACCAACCGTCAAAGGGAAAATCCAAGAATCATCAGTTTTTTGGGCAAGAACAAAGAGGAAACCCCTTTGTGGCTGCCATCTCACTGCCCTTAAGTGCTCACCCAGCGTCCCGAAGGTGGCCAGGCTTCTTTCAGTGTCTCATTTAACTCAGAGCAAAACACAGGGCACTCCAAACTGTAATTATTATCTACTTAGAAGTGAAAGTAAGCCAAAAAATTTAATTTTTGAAAGCAAAATTTTAAGGTCTATCTAAAACTTAACTTTTAGGTTATTCAAAGTTGAATCTGTGAAGGTATCTTGTAGAGAGAACTGATGTTTATAATGGTTGTAATATATTTAATTTTTCTTTAGGCCTCACTTAATTTTTATCACTTATTACATTCTTATGATCTTTTTACAAGGCTTGTGCATGGTGCAATAGCATTCAGACTCACTTTTCCTGTTAAAGAGGTCCACTGCCCCCATATATTTGCCATTCATGTATTCACTGAATATGGAAATTTCACTTCACACCATGAATGCTTCTATTAAGCAAATAGAATGGAATCACTATTTTACCAGATAAGATAGGTACCTGGTGACCACCAAAGTATCATCCAAATGCTACTCTGAATAATATATCTCTATACTCTTTGATGCACCTGTCTTAGTCTGTTCACACTGCTCTAACTAATTACCATAGACAGGGTAGCTCATACACAACAGAAATTTCTCGGTTGTTGAGGCTGCGAAGTCTGAGATCAAAGTGCTGGCAGATTTCCCGTCTGGTGAAAACCCACCTCCTGGTTCACAGACAGCTGGCTTCTTGCCTCGCGTCGTCACATGGGAGGAGGGGGAGGCCGTACCCTGGGGCCTCTTTTATAACATCCTTCATTCCATTCACGAGGGCTCCACTCTCAAGACCGATTCACCTCCCAAAGGCCCCACCTCCAAACACCACCACGTCGGGCATGAGGATCTAACACAGGCATGGGGCGGTGGATCAGACACAGACACTCGGTTTCCACCAGGCCCCAAACCCTTTTCGGTGTGAGGAGGTCACACCTGTACACGTGTGAAGCGGATCTCGCCCCTCTTACCCGAGCCAGTGCCTCCTCAATGGTGATCATCTTCTCCTTGACCATCATCATCAGCTGAATCCGCTCCTCATCGCTCATGGTAATCTCGCTTGCTACATAGCCCACATCTTCTCCTGGAGAGATAAAGGGACAACAGGGATGAAAACAAGACAGGCGAACCACCTGCCAACCTTGACGAGGTCATCGTCCAGGACTAGAAGAATGAGGGCACTGTCTCATATGCCTTTTCCAGGGACCTGAATGTTGTGTCTAGTTGACAGAGCAACGGGAGTGTCAGGGGCTGCTTTGTAGAGAGCCAATGAGCCCACCTCGCTGGGGACAGGCACCACAAACATAAACGGATCAGAGCATTTGTGATGACGGGTCTAGCGGAGGAATCTTGGAAGAAAGCCCACAGGGAGTAAGAAGTGGGCAGAGACCTAATCTGAAGACCCAGAGAGAGGGGACACACATTCCAGGCTCCCTCGGCTGAGGCTTCCCTATGTCCTCCCATTTGGGAAATGCATGAGAAGAAAATTCTTTGGGGAAAAGCGGGAGGCAACCTTCTGCCATGATGGAGAAAGGTCAGATTCAGCTGTGCTGCAGCCTGAGAAACCCTAGATGCCTGCTAACCTCTCTGACTATTGTTCCTCAGAGGATTGGTGCAGAGAAACAAAATCACGGATGGGAAGCATTCTGGGTCATTGGACAGAAGAACTATGTATGTACACACTGGCATCAGTGTTTCTAAACTGTGAGGGGAACTCCACTTCCAACTCGAAACTGAAGGCAGCCAGAACCCCAGGGGAAAACAGGCTCCCCATTAGGTTGCTTAGGAAGTGTTTTCCTACAAAGTACACGGGCCGCCAACGCCTCCAACGTATAATGAGCCACATTAGCTGCGTGCCTGTGGTCAGCCTGTGCATAAAGATACGTACTCTGGGAACAAGCCCTCAATCTAGGCCCTCATCCTTCCGTCTGCCCTGTCTTTCCCGTACATCCCTCACTAGCTTGGACGTCATCAGGACGCTGGGCTATGGCCTAATGTGCCCTTGGTGTAAAGGGACAAAGGAAGAGAGGCTGGCTGCTCACTTGTAGGAGCCCTTCCATCAGGATCTACCCTGGAATTTATGTCCCCCTGTGTCTCCCTATCTCATTTGCATTTCATAATAAATCAGTCCAGACATACTGTTCAAGTTCCCTTTGCCCCTCGTCTCCTTGCACAGGAATAATAATAGAGTGGGCTGGGTGAGGGGAAAAGCCCACTGGTTTAATGCATGCTGCTTCTCTGTGTCACCTCCACTGGTGGTGGTGGTTGGAGGGGTGGGGGGGGTGACAGAAGGTTGGTTGGACTTTAAAATAAATCCATGTGGCCTGGCTAACTTCCGGTTCTCTCCCTTATTCCCTCCATCCCTTTCTCTCTCCCTCTTTCTCCTCTTCTTTCTTTCTAAAGAAGGCTGTGTCAGAATCCAAGGTTTACTTTGAATCATGTGATTCTGAGTGTGTACCAGAGGAAAAACTCAGAGTGTTTAAGAATAACTCTGTTTAAGTAGGACAAAAGAAAAAAAATAACCCCACCAAATGTTGCCAAAGAAGCCAGGTGTGCTGCTGGCATGCATACTGTGTCCACTCCTCTCATCACGTCTATGAAACTGTGGCGAAGCCTTCTGAAGAGGGTAGGACACTAAGACTTTGTAAAAGAAAATCAAGTAATGCCACTGGTGAGCAACTACAATGTTCAGGTACTGATACCCTCCGTCAGCAGGACTGGAGCCTGGAAGTGCTTTGCTTCCATTCCCCTCCGAGTGCCTGGGAGGCAGAGCTTATGTAACTGGGCCTCAGAGGGATGACATATTTGCTCACTGTATCAACAACAACAAAGGCCCTGGCCAGGAGGAGGGCAGGGCTCCCTCCACAAGGCAGCTCCAGGCAAATTCCCATGATGTCAGGCCATGAGATAGAGTCTCCAGGGGCAACAACCCAGTGACTGTCCCTTCGTCCCTTCCGCAGACAAGCATCAAAAGTTCGGAAGACTGCGAAGGCCCCAAGGGCGGGGCAGCAGGGAGGGTCCCAAACTAATAAACTCGAGAGCTTTTAGGGTCCATCTGGGCAAGTAAAGATGTCCCAGAGGCTGGTGTGATGCAGAAAAGTAAAAATTCGGTCCCTGCTGCCAGATCTATGCACAGTAAAGCCTGCCAGCTCTCCCTGTTCTGATGTCTTTGATTTAAAAAAAAAAAAAAAAAAATCCCCGCTGGGATGAAGTTTTAAAGTAATGACAGGAACGTCAGAGAGCTGAACATTTTATGGGCACACGCGGCGAGTTATTCCACCCTTGCAGCAACCGTTTAGATCAGAGACTCAGGCTTCCTAGCATGTGCGAGCTAAAGGGACCTACTGTCCGCCAGCTGTTTCGGTGGTACCTTTTGAAGTCTGCCTCATTATTCCTTTCTGGTTCTTCCGGAAGTTCTGCCAGAAATACTTATTTTTCTTCTTCCAATCTCCTTTTCCTTTAAAAGAAAAATAAAAAGACACAAGCAATAAATCCATTAATAACAAATGTAGCCCCTTTCCTTATGATTCAAAGCTTGCAAGGGTACTTTGATTTCCCAAAGACGGTTTTTCACTTTCAGTTTGTGCACGACTTGAAAATGCCTACAAAGTTGTTTAAAAGAAATGCAAATTTCCTGGTAGCAGGAAATGCAGCAGTAGGGATAAGCTGAGCAATAAGGAAGCATCAAAAAGGCAGGCAAGACATGCATTCCTGTATTCTCTTTGATGTTTGTTTAACTCTCCTCTAATCTGCTGACTCTGGGGGTATATTCCCCCACCCCCTTTGGTCTTAGCCACAATTATTTCAACTAAACCACAAGTAAAATACTTTCAGAAGCTAACTTTGTTTTGTTGTCATTCTTGTTGTTGATCTACCCTTGGTTTACTTCAGTCACCGCAGAGTGAATGACGAGAATGGCTGGAACACCATGGGCACACGGGTCCACAGGGCTGGCTCCTGGGCCTGGGGGGCACCCCACACCACTTCTCTGAGGTGTGGAGCTTGCATGCGTCCAGCAATGACACGGGTGCGGCTGGATTCTCAGCTCTGTGGCATCAGGCCACCTGGTGGCCTTCCTACCACTTGCCCAGGGCACAAGGACAAGAAGAGCAGACTGCCATCCGGCTGTGACAGCTCCCAATGAAACTACCCCTTCCCTTCCTCCCTAGACGGACATGGATGGGTGACTTTCAAGTGAAAGCGAATTGTCACAGCTAGACGTTTTTACTATCTGGTAGGGTTCTGATCGTCAATACATAGTAACTTCTAAAAACTAACGGGAAACGAGGCGAGCAAAATAGAAGACTAGAGAGACCCTTTGTTCTTTAAGAACAAAACGCAGCGGCAGAGTGACCCGTGCTCCCATGTAGACGTGGCATGCTCACAGCAGCTTCGTTGCCACTTGGTGTCTGGTGGCCCCACAGCCCTGGAGAGGGCCCAGCAGAGTGGCACACTGTTGGTTTCCACAGTCTAGACTGGTGGTGCCAGGCAACGCCACAGAAAACATACACACGGGGACTAGAAAGGGCCCCATCTGTCAAAACAGGATGCGCTCATCTGAGTTCTGACTCCCTCCAGAGCTACAGGAACGGAGCCAGCCAGGAGCCTGAGACTCCAATGTGCTCATGATGTCCAGGGCACGCTTGACCATGCCGGCTGCCTTTGGGTTAAAGGCTACAGCTGATGTGGGCCATGAAAGGTTAAAGCAGAAGAAGGGTATTACTCATTCGACCTTTCTTCAGGGCAATCTGCAATAGAACGCATTTCTCTGACTAAACTATACTCCCCCTTCTCCCATTTTATTGTTTCTGAAATGAAGATACAGCTTAAAAAATAAATGGTACGAGCTAACGTTTATGTAGCACCTACTGTATCCAGGGCACTTTGCTATCTAACAACATATTTCATTTAATACTGACAGTGAACATGTGTTATCGTTCCCATGTGGCAGATGAGAAAACGGGCTCAGAGAGGCAAGGGCTGTGCCCAGGGTCCTAACTATTAAGTTGGCAGAGTCATGAATCAAATGCAAATCAGAGCCTGATTTGAGCACTCAAGCTATGCTCCTAGTCACGATTACTTTGTCAGGTGCCCTCTGACCTAAACAGAAAAAGATGTTACTAAATCAAGAGTGGATTTTCTAATCAAGAAAATATAAAATTTATAACACCTTCACTGTGCATAATCTTTGATTCAAAAGTTCCAAACAGGATCAGGGATAGGCTCAAGAATTTTTATGGTAACATCTTTCTCTGTGATACAGAAAAAAAATGGAAAGTAAATGTTCAGCAAAGCAGCAATTGGTGGCCTCAATTATGGCACATCCACTATGGCAAATTCTCATCCAGATGTGGCCAGTTTACTGTAAGCAATACTCAATCATGTGGGAAAATGCTCGACATATTCAATTGAAAAAAATTATACAATAATATGTGGAATAGAATCCCAACCATTGTTTTTACCCATGCAAATGCAGTAAGAGGAGGAAATTGTACATCAATATCTTAATGTCGTTTATTTCAAGGTAGAAGGCTTCTTTGTGGTTTTTGTATTTTCACATATTTATGGGTTCTATAAAGTACTATAGGAAAATAATTAATTTTAAATAGATAAACCAAGAAAAGAGGTACTGACCTACAGAGCTGTCTTCTGAGTTTGACTTCCGAAGAGAGTTCCTAGAAAAGCAAAACGAGTCTGATGACTAGGGAGCCTCCGAGGGAGAACCGGCGATGCCCCTCAGCAGGCTGAGGCAGCATCGATACTTCTTAGCCAAGCCAGGCACGTTTTTACAGGGTGTTTACCGGTGGCCTTTTCCAGCCATCAACTGCCTTTCTAGAAATACACTCATGCACCATTTGTCAACATTTAGTAAAGACTCACCCCAGGGTGAGACCTATATTAAATGAAGGGAACGGACTTCACTAGATGATCACCGAAGTATCTTCCGTTTCTGTGAACTGTTAACAACCCATTAAGTTACCACCATTAAGAGGTCTCTTGTGTAAGCGGAAGAAAAAGGCATAGAATAATGAAAGAACAGACCGAAGCACCTCAAATGCCATCAAGCCAGGTCAGCTGCAGGAGAAATGATCGGGAAGTGGGGGACCCACCCAGCCGCAGGCATCTAGGTGCCCCATACGGAGAGGGCAGCCAGTGTGTAGGTCGTCCAGTCGGGAGGTGCCAACTGGCAAGTGCACTGTGCCTGCAGCTGGATCTCCCAGGGTTCAAAGAGAAGCCAGAAACCTGCATTCTTTAACGTGGGAGTTCCACACGTTTAAGTGATGGCGAGTAAGTCAATGTTTCTGAAATGTGCCCAAGTTAATCAAGACGTGCCTGAGCATCAGATTTCCACGCCCTGCCCCAGCCCGGTAGCCAGTCTGACTGCTGATACAGATGAGCCCAAATAACCTGAGACATGAACAGTCCCAAAGCAGGTAATTAAGCATTTCCCCAGCAAACCTATACATTATCTATATCTACTTTCTTCAAATTATTATACATTTTGAAGAATTTATCCTCGGATTCGCACTTTGGAATTTTTCGCTTTTGGGAGAGGCGCTTCCACTAGACATCCCTTGCATTTCCCCAGGACACCAGCAGATGGCACTGTAGATTCTTTATTCGCCTTGCCGTGGATTTTTATTTCTAAAATTTCACAAGTTCACAGTCTAGATACTGGCCAAAGAATGGCAACGTTTCATAAGCGTGAGGCTACCCAACTCATCAATTTGCAAAGGGGGAAAATGACACCGCGTGAAGTTAGATTTGGACGCGGTGAACTGTCCCTGCAAACAGAAGCTGGCAGAGCAGCGATGCGAAAGGCCATCTCCTTTCTCCTTGAGACTGATCACAAAATTCATCCAGCAGGAGCAAAAATCAATGATGTGACCAAATTCCAAATCTGGACGGCAGCAGGTGGAAGGGGTCATTTACTCATCTCCTGGTGGAAGAAATTAATGCTCAGAAGTCAGCTCCAAAGGCCTCCTAGGAACAAACAAGCACATCCCTCCAGCCAGACTGCAAGGCCTGAAAACGGCAGCTCGGGAAGCAGCTGTCAGGCCCTTTCTGTGCCTCACGTTCACTGCCAACAGGGTAAGAAAGATGGGAACTTCCGCGCGGACTTCGACACAGCCTGGAAGCAATCACAACGTTCTGCCGCACTTTGAAAACTGATTTGTGCATTTAAAAATCATCAAGTTCCGCAATCAAGTCTCTGCACTCAATCTTAGTACCTTTTCATCAATAACTACTATGAAGACCCCCAACCGCACACATGTTAACATTTTCCCTCAAGATCCCTAAAGACTTTAGCCCTCAGCGAAGCCCTCAAGAAAATTCATAAGGAATTAATAAATTAGATCTAAAAAATTAAGACAGCATCCCTAGAACTTTTGTTCTACCTCAGTGTTTAGCAAATTCTATGTTAAATTGCTTCTTTCCTTTATTTTCCTCCTCCTTCCTTCCTTCCTTCCTTCCTTCCTTCCTTCCTTCCTTCCTTCCTTCCTTCGATAAATATTTATTCGACCCCATTAAAGTCCGGCATCCTCTCAGGCACCGAGAACAGTGAATACAGGGGACTGGTAAGGTCTTTGTTCTCTTGGAGCTAGGCTGGGGGAGAGAAGTAAGGGAGGGGGGTACAGATTAAGAAGTGGGGAGAATTTCAGATGGGAGGGATAGAGAAGGACTCTCTGAAGAGATGACAGCTGAGCAGAGATCTTAATAATGTGTTGCCATAACATCCAGTCCCCACCCAGTCCCCTCATTTGGGGAGAAGAGCAGAGAGAGCAAGTAGTTTGGCCATCTTAAGTCTGAGGTGCTTATGAGCATCTTCGTAAGGACATGTGCAAGGCGGAATATACCAGACTAGAGTTCCCAGGAGTTGTTGAGGGCTGGAGATAGGAATTTGGAAGTCACTTGCTTATTCAAAGTAAGAGACCAACTGAACATAATGGAGAGAAGCCGTATGAAGCCTGAACTCAGGGGCAATCCAGTTCTTAGGAGTCAGGACAAGAAGATGAAGCAGGCGGTGGAACTCAGGGGCAGTGGTCAGTGGAGGAAATGGAGAGCAGGAGAGTGCCTTTTACCTTTCCCAACTTTGATTAAAATCAATTTTACACAAATATTATTACTGCCTCAAATGACACATACAGGGCAAATTCCAGGTTGAGTCTATGGCTTCACAGTAGAGTGCCTCCTATGACCGCAGAGGAGAAACTAACCCACATCAAAATGGAGTTCTTCACGTCTGCATAGAATCCCGCCTCTTAAAGAAAAGGGTCTTGCTGAACCCCCCCATCACAGAACGGGATTATCGCAGAGACCTGGGAGGGACGACCCACCTGAGAACACAGACAGAGCTGGACTGCACGGAACAAGCTGTGCAGAAGCCCTGGCTCTGCCTCCCGCATTCGATGACCGGTCCCCGTCCCATTTCCTGTTTACAAAACAGAAATTCACATAGCACGTTCCGGCCCTGTTCTTGGCTAAGTTATTGAAATGATACTCAGAAGAACTTGTGAAGACAGAGCATGTTTTCAACACCGAATTCCAACATGGCCTACGGGTTTATTAGCACCGAGCATTTCAACAGCGCCGTCCGGGATCTGGTTGTGCTGCAACAGCGGGATCCTCTGGTGTGCTTGTGGGAGGAGAGGGGGCCAAACAAGCTGGCTCAAACTCATTTTTCTTCTTATGTCTATTTATATACAAATAGTCTGCGATACCTCCAGGCACAGACAACTCTATCTCTCTGCTCCACACTTAGTCTGGCACACCAGGAAAGTAGGATGAATGCCCAAGCACAAAGGAATTCCTAAAATAGACTTCATGTTTTTGTCTTGATGGACTGTCCAGAAACTTTGTAACAAAAAAAGAAAAGAAAAGAAAAAAAAACAAGAAAAACTGTTATAATCCAATGTCTAAGAAAGGAACATATGTTATACGTTACTGGAAAACCTATCTTTCAGAGATTTTTAACGTTCTTTATCTTGAGTCTCTGGAAATACACTTCTCTATTAGTTTCTTTCCTGCTGAATTTTGAATCGGGGCTTTTGCTGTGTCTGGGTCTTTTCCTGCATCATCCCAGGCCTGCCAAGGCAGTCCCCAAAGCCAGCAGCGTCCACCTGAGGACACAGGAAAAGGACCAAGACATCTGTGCTACTGAATTGTGAGCATCCAAGGGGACGTGGAGGAAGGTAAAAAAGGGTTTGAGGGGCTTCTAGCAAGTTACTACTTTCTCTTTCTCTGTGACAAATAGAACGAAGTACTCACATTCATATTTTGCACGTTTAGTAACAAATAATTTTATGTAAAACAGGTAATTACTTAATTTGATAAGTCTGATTACCCTTTGGGTATCAAAGATATTTTTCATCCTAGGAGCAACTATCTCTCTTCTGTTTCATAGAAATACAGATGAAACAAATCCCTGTTCACACTATCTACTGTCTGCAAAAATTCAAGGGTCAGCCCCTTTCTCAGCCACAGGGCCAGGACTTGGGAGAGGCAAGGGGCACGGAGCGTCCACCGTGTGGGAGGTGCTCGCTCTCAGGGCAGGTGGGTACAAGGGGCGAGCGCCACCTTAAAACCGGCACCCCACACGCCTCTCGCTTTCCCTTTGGGATCGGGCCCTTCCCAGCCAAGAGCTGCTGGATTTCACACACAGAATAGAATTCAGCTTTGCAAACTCCCTGGCTCCAGTGGAAAGTAATTCTGTTGCCAAAATCTGGCATATTGTTAGAATTCCCTGGATATTTAGTATGAATGACAATGTTGGTGACATTTTGTCACTCTGGTGAAAATAACTCCATAGAGGCTTTTTCTTTCATTTCACAGTCTGGTCCCAAGCTGTACTTTCTGGCTTTTATTACAAGGTCACCTTTATAAATGAACAAGGCAGGTAGGCGTCTGATGTACCCAATCCAAGGCACAGGGGAGGCACTAGCACCCTCAGAGGTCAGGCACACCTGGGACAGCCCTGCCACAAACCTCAGCCAGGCTTTCTTTTCTTGTGATGTAATGACGATAAAGCAGTACCTCCCTTCAGGGGCTTCTGGGAGAATTGCACGGTAGGATGCTCAGAAGAGCTGAGCACAGCGCCCGGCACTTGCTAAGTTCCCCATAAATGTGACCTCGGGTAGCTCTTCTCAGGAGCATGGCCACGACACGGCTCCTAGACTCCCGCAGTTCCTGAATCACCAAGGTTCCTCCTTTTCTTTTTTACATTTACTTCCCTCAGATATTTTGGATGGCTATAATAATTTCTTTCTCTTCTCAATCACACTTTATACAAATAATTCGCGTTTTTCTTAGAATTAAAAAGAAAGCCTGCGTCAACGATTGAACATGATGTCAACGCAGAGCTGCATGGGCCACTGACTAGCACCTAGATGTGAGTAACATTCTCTCAGCTGCTTTCCTAGGGCCCACCATGCGGGAAGTGCCCAGCGCAATGGCTCCCAACGTGGGTTCTGGAATCCAACCCCCAGGGCTCTCCCGCTCACTAACCTAACTTTTGGCACAAGTGACTTAGTCCCATCAAGCTCCAGTTTCCTGCTACGCAAAATGGAGACAATAATATTACTGATGACGTAGGTTTTTAGACGTTTCGGTCAAATATGATTTGCAGGTTACTTGGAGCAAGCCTGCCCATGCTGCATGCAACAAAAAGCCAGTGATTAAAACTGCTGGCCTTTGCTTTCAGCCAGCTCCCCCTACGGAGTCAAGTCCAAGTCCTTCTCAAAATGCACTTCAGCTTTTCAGCATGGAAGGGGTCAGGGATGGCCAACAGGGTCTCCGAGAACAGGCTCCAGCCAGGATGAACCTGAAAATTCTTGACGGTGCACTGAAAGGGATCTGTGTCCTTTCAGTCACCAACCGGTAACTTGTCAGGAAAGTTAACGATGCAGGGCCCTGGCAGGAGTTGTAGAGTTTCAGGCCTGAAAAGCACTCAAGAGCCATCCCTCCGCAGTGGAGGCCCACGGCCTGGTTGTGTCTGGGCCTCAACTCCACTCAATATGAAGTGCGGAAGTACAGAGCCGGACGTGCCCACAGATGTAGCCTCGGGGCGGGAGGAATCAAAGCTGGGGCAGAACACATTCACCCTTCAAGGTTTCCAAAAACCACTTCTCCACCTGGGCTGTATTGTTACTCTTCATTCGTGGCCTCGTGGGTCTGAACCGCCTAAGACGTCGATCAAGACTTACTGTGTGGACGCCAGCTTTGATGTGCACAGCACTACTGAACACACCGGAAAGGCACACAAGCCTTCCCAAGTCTCCAAGTGCAGTGACCGATCCTCGGAATACCCCCAGGGCATACCAGAGGGCATATGTTATTATTTTGCATGTAAGATGACATAAAACGGCATCAGTAACTGATCAGTCTTATATAAAAATACCCAACAGTGGTTGGCTCATTTGGCATTTATTGTTGGGTGTAGATAATGAAGCCCTCTCAGCTCGCTGAGGCAGAAGGACACATGGCCCATGACTTCCAGGTGTTTACAGTGTCCTTGGGTGATTATCTGGACCAGCTGCAGGACAGCGGTGGTGGAACGAATGAGTGGTTACAGCAGGCCAGGCCAGATGCTCCCCTTCTCATGCCCATGCTCATCTCCGTTCCTACTAAAAAACCCTGGCTCTGTCTAGATGGCAGCGCACCCTGTAAAATACTTGCCTCCCCCGCACTCCCTTGCAGCGAGCCCAGACCAGGTACCAGCCTCTGCCCAAGATGCAGCTGGAACTTTACAACGAGGTGTTTCTGGGGAAGCTGATGTTTTCATAATGAAAAGGACTGACTCAGTTTTCACATGTCTTTTGCCCTTTGCCCTTCCTTTTGGTAACTGCCCCAAACATGGGCACAATGTGCAAGCAGTGGTCATTTTCTCATAAGGAACAGAGTCACATGCTATGGATGGTGGAGGAAAGAAAACACTTCCTTGAGCAGCTATAACAGCCTTGGAATACCTATGTCCAGACTCTTGCTATATTAAAAAAAATAGGCCCCCTTTTGCCTCAATGCTGCGGTCAGGTTTCGGCTGCATGTGAGCAGAATCCTGACTCAGTGGTTAAGGGGTAAAAATGACCAACTTCTATAAAGTGCTGGGTCTGGGTTTACCAAGAACATTCACATAAATCTCATCATAGTTCAGGCTCACAGAGACCCTGAAAAGAATTAGCCCATCACACAGAGGAAGAAACTGAGGCCTGCCATGTTCACAGGACTTTTCCTATTGTAAGTTACAGAGCTGGGCCGCAACGCAGCTCTTCTGACACCCAGACCAATGTTCTTCCCACTGAAGTTCCTGACTGATGACTGACTGATGAAGGTGAGGGACTCCGCTGCCTGTTCCTCACTGTCTTCCCAGTGCCAGGCCCAGCACTGAGAGCCGGAAGCCAAAACAGTATGCACTTTCTCTAAACACAGGCACTGAAAGTGCAGCAGAATTTGTGACTTGGCCCCGGGAGTCTGGAGTCCGGACTTCGTGGCCCCAGGTGAAGCTCTGACTTTTGAGGTTTCCTCCACAGGCATGCAAATTAATGTGTTAAAAAAAAGGAAAAGGCCTTGAACTCCACCCACTGCTCAGTCTGGGTTTGATGTAACCAGTAAAAGCTAAATGCCTTCCTTTTAGGGTCTGGACACAGACTTCACATTTTATTTAGGTCTTTATATCTTAAGAATTACTGGACTGTCAGAAGCAAAATAAAATAAAACAGGGTTTTAGCATCGTTCTGAGCACAAAAGCTAGTTTTTATAACATGAGAAAAAAACATGTAAGCAGCTTTGTTGACCTTTTTTTTCATGGCCGCTATTTTCCTGTAAAAGGAGTGGAATTACTCCTTCCCTCTACGTCCCCTTTAAAATTTACTGCATATGTGTAACAAATATGTGGCCCAGGCACGGCTTTTCCGCCAGGAAACGTGGCTACGAGTTGAGGCTGGCCGCCTGGCTGGCAGCGTCTTCTGTTTGTCCGAGAAGCCATTTGGTTATCAGGGTGTGTGTCGCAGGTCCCAGCTCAAAAACGGTTCTGAAAATGGACTGCCACCCTGACTGGGGCAGGCTGTTTTTGGGGTGACTCGTCCCAGCAGAGGGTGGCACAGCATGGAAAAATGGCTTTTGCCATTCTCCTCAAATGTGCCTGGACCTGCGAGGAGAGGCCGGCCGCAAAGGGTTGGCCTGTGCCAGCCTCAGCCTCAAAGTCAGGGTGGGGATAAAGAGAGGGGTGATGGGAGGAAGAGAGACTCCATTCAATTATCTCCTCCTCCTGTTTCCATGGCGATGGCACAGGAAGCTGGTCAGAACTTTCTCAGTGGAAACACACAGCAGCGGTCCTTGACCATGGCCAGAGCCACACGGGCCACACTGGCTGCTGAGCAGTCTGGCTGCAGAGGGGGTCGGGCTGCCAGCTGCTCTGAGGGGAGGGGGGCAGTCCATGAAGCCACGTCTGAAGCCCAAAGGCAGAGGAGCTGCAGGCGTAGGGGACCCTTGCTAACCTTGCTGACAGCGTGCTGGAGGCACAGTGGCAGCCACCCTCCAGGGTCTCCTGGCGGCAGCACGGTGACCACGGTCATTAATAGCCAACTGAACCTTCCTTCCGGTTTTTGTCACCTTTCATCCCTTCAGAAGCGGCAGGTGGACGTGTTCTATGTCGCAAGTGCTGCGAGAGCACGAGCTCACACTAACCCGTCCGCCCCGATGTCATTGTGGGCTGAGGCGTAATGGCAATACGAGGTTGTTAGTTCCGGGAGCACTACACAATGATTTTGCATCTGCATATGTTGGGAAATCACCACGGTAAGTCTGGTTAACATCCGGCGCCATGCCCATCTCTGATCTAGATTCCTGCCCGTCCCCCATGTCCCACCTCTGCATCCCCCACCCCTGCACCCACTGCACGGCTCCCTGTATGTGCTTCGTGATCCTGCTGGCTGGTCTCCCTCTGCCCTCTGATGGCTTCACACCCTCCCCTCTGATCCTGTGGTCTTATCTGAAGTGACACACCAGCATCTGCTGACAAATTCCACGCCGGGCAGTGCTGCCTGGGCCACCATGACGACATACACGTGACCTCTGCCAGCATCAGCCGGGCGGCCCCTGTCCCACTGGTGATTGAGATGTGCAGCAGAACCACAGGGCTTCAATCCGACAGATGAGGATCGGGTTTTGGCAGCCATTCACAAAGCAAGCAGGCTGTTTGAGAACCTCCTGGGGGATATGTTCAAGGCTCCTGGGCTCCCCATCCGGAGAAGCCAAGTCACTGCACCTGGGCGTGGCCTGAGGGTCTGTCTGGGCACCAAGCTCTCCAGCTAACTGGTGTGTGAACATGCTTAGAGCCACTGATTTAACTCAGTAAACAGTGGGAAACATGCTCTCCCGTCCATCCCTCCGCATCCTTCTAGTCCAACACCTCCAAGATACAGACAGCAGTTTCATAAGGGAGAATTTCAAAGAAGCCTGCACAGGTTACAGTTTAAGACAATACAAGCAGTTAACATTCTTCAAGTGCTATCCTGACTGTCAGGTTTTACGTGGACAAAGCTTTTAGATAAGAGGTCGGGGGCTGGGTTTAGTGTTGAGTGACAATCCATACCAGTGCCTGGCATGCAGGAGCCACTCCTTAAGGGACTAGATGACGGAATGAGCCGGTGGATGGAAGAATTTTAAAAGCAGAAGCATAATAAAAAACAGGGTCTGCCAAGTTTGGAACCTTCAGGACCTCTCCCCTTAGCACTGGTCTCCCTGTCTCCTGGGGGGCACCCAATCCTACCTCCTCACACAAACAGTGGTCCTAACGTGCAAAACCTACCACTAGGCAACTGAGCTGCTTCCACAAGCTGGCCAGTGGGCTGCGCTGACGCTGAGCCACGTACCCACCCCCAAGGTGCTGTGCTCACACACCTTAGCATTCCTTGCTTCTGCCTGGAACTGTGGTCCCCTCCGTTTTTGCCCCCAAAAAACCTTCCCGTCAGCCCTCCCATGCTCACTCCTTTGGGAACCCAGAGTGGACAGTAGTCTGTTAGTTCAGCTCAGCTGGAGGGCATCTCCCAGAACCCCTCCCCCCTGCACAGTTCCAGGTCGGCGTGGGCCACACGGGATAGTCGTGTGGGATGAGGCAAGCAGGAGAACGGTAGCCATTCTCTTTCTTTGCTTCAAGACCAGTGCAGGACACAGCTGACACAGGTCACTGCACGTCCCCAGGTCACAGGGCACACGAGGCAGCAGCCAGACTGGTAGTGCGCGAATTCCTGCCAAGTCCCCTCCTCAGGCTCCCTGCATCCTGGGCCCATGGCCCATTCCGCTCCAGAGGAAGGGGGGACACCAGGTGCTCCTGCGGCGTCCTTGCATGTTAAGGGCAGAGGGGGTAAGATGATGTGGGTTTCGGCCCACTCCTGCAGGTGGCAGTTTGTCCTCCTTCCCCACTGCCCTGCACCTTTTCTGCCCCAAGTGCCAGTCCTGCTGACTTCATGCCACATCATCAGCCTCGCCTGGCCGCAGAACCAGCCCCCACAAATGCATAAGGTCAAAATGCTATGATAATGTGCCTGAATGTCAGCTTCTCCTATAGAAGCCTGACTGACACCGAATCTATGTGGTGCCCTGTCCCCCAGGGGGACAGACTGCCCCTCCTCTGGCAGTTCCTCTGCACTGGAGTCACACAACCTTGTAGCACGTCTTCTTTGGGCTGCAAGAGGACAGCTACCTTTCCTCTCCTACACACCTTTCCAGGACCCAGCACATTCACCCAACGCAGCAGAAATCTGGAAAAGGTTTACTCAAGGCAACTTCACTAGCGGCCGGCGCTGTCACTGGTCCTCCCTCAGCACACGGTCCTGGTGTGGCCCCCGTGGGGAAGTCCACAACAGAAGGACTGACTCTACCAGACAAACAGGTCTGGGTCAGAAGTCCACCTCTGCCTCGCCCAAGGCTGTGATGGCGATCGTGAGCCTTTCTAAACCTCGGCTTCCCTACCTGAAAACTACCATTTACATCCCAGTGTTGTTAGAAGGATTTATACACAGACATTGTAGGTATGGGTCTTCCCGTGTGCTTGCCGGAACAGAAATTTATTTAGGCACAGATGGCCTCCCTCCCTTCCCACCGTCCTCCCGGGCCCCATTTTCTGATGGCCTCACCTGCAGAAGAGAGAATAACCAGCAGCCACCCGCCACACCGAGTGCTTCCTGGCCATTGCGCCTGTCTCCCACAGTTGGACAGAAAGGATGCGGCCCCTCGTGTGGACGGGAGCCGGAGCTGGGTCAGCTGGAGGCTCACTCCCCAGACGAAGGCAAAGGCAACAGCTGAGAGGGAGGATTCTGGCACAGCTGCCCCTACCCTGAGCTCCTGCGTTCTGGAATGCTGAGCCCTTCAAATATGCTGTGAGACGCAGCACACACGTGAGCGGGCACACACCCGCCCGCACAGACGCATACCTCAGAGCACGCTGGTCTGCAAGGGATCTGTGGAAGTGGTGGCTGTCCCTAGCCTCCCCCTCTTTGGGGCATGGAAAGGAAAGCCCAGGTGGGAATGGCATATTTTAAGTGGCTGGGGTCATCAACAAGCTCTGTGTGAGGACCCTCCTAATGACACTAAGGATAAAAACTGCAGCTGCACTGCCCTTGTCCTGGGCAGCGCCCGAGAGGACAGAGGAGATGGGGGACAGAACAAGGGCAAGGCAGGCACCTACCACATGCCAGGCACCATGCTAGGCATTTTGTACAACGACGCTCAGAAAGAGCTTTGAAGGTCCTCGTTCCATCAGTTAGGACCCTGGGGCTTAAAGAAGTTAAATCCACAACGGGCATGAGCTTAAATTCAGGCTCAGGCTCTGTCCACAGCAAGCGGACACCAGCAATAGCAAGCGGCCTGTGCAGGCAGTCTACGCAGAGCTGGCTGGTGCCAAGCCATGCTCTGGGCTGGGTCACATATGAAAGATGGCCCAGGCTAGAAGGGACCCTGGAGACCACCTGACTCACACTCATCGCTGTGTAACTGAGCTGAGGGTGGGGGAGGCAGAAGGGGGTGGGGTGTGGACCCAGATGATCAATCACAGATGGAAAGCGTACTGAAAGCACAAGTCCCCGGACGGTGACCTCGCCCTTGAGCCCAAAGCCTTGGCAGATGGCTACCGGTAGGCAAACTGAGCAAGGCAAAAGAATAGATAATATACATTACACACTGATGCCTGGCTCTCGGGGCAGTCCATTCACTTGGTGAAACCTAAGCTTGCTGTTTGGCCTGTACTTCCCACCCTGGTGAGCTCAAAGGCCCTGACAGCCATGGCCCCTGGGTCTCCGGTGCTGCTGCCCTATCAGGAGGATGGGCACTCAGCAAGGACACATCCATCGGAACCAGGCCAAACCGTGTGAACTGTTCTAAAGGACACGCCTCCACACAGCTTCCTCACGCCAGTGCACATGTGGCACCTTCCCCACGGAAAAACCTGGTGTTCCCCTCCCCACCCACAGCCCTGCCACAAACAGGATGTGGAAACAGGACGCATTAGTCTCAGCTGCAGGAACGAGGCTTGACCTGGATTTCCCAGCAAACTCGCAGACCTCATCAGCAGTTCTCACCGAATCTGGTTGGTGCCTGAGGAAGGCTAAGGATCCAAGGGATCCAGGGCCTGTGGGTCTCTAGTGCTCACTTCTGTGAAGCAGAACGGCTTGGAGAGCCCTGCTCGTCACACAGGAAGAGAAGCCCACAGGACCAGAGGTGGCAGGCCCTGCCCTCCCAGCTTCCACAAACACGAAGCCAGAGCACCCCCCACCCCCACCGCCCAGTCTCTAGAAACACACTCACTGAGGAAGAGTGAGGGCCCACTGGGGAAAGAACTTACTAAAAGGAGACTTTCCTTACACATCTCAAGAAAGCTGGACACAAAGTTACCAACTAGATTCAAAGTCCTATTTTTAATGGAGCTGTAATAAACAGATTTTCTTTCAAAAATGCACTTGAGCCGGGTATATGAGTGCGGACCTGTCTGGAATGGGTAAATGCACACAGACAGAGGCCAGGCCAGTGGCTGCTGAGGGCTCGGCGCCATCAGGAGGCAGAGGAGTGATCGCCAAAGGGTAACAGGGCTTCTGTGTGAGGTGATGGAAATGTTCTACACCGACCCTGGCGATGGTGACACGTACCTGTGAACACCTCTGGGCTGTATACTTTAAACGCGTGACTTGTGTGGCATGTGCACTATATCTGAACTAACCTGATTTTTTAAAAAAGATTTTATTTTTTAGAGGCACAGGGAGAGAGGGAGAGAAACATCAATCTGTGGTTGTCTCTCGTGCACCCCCTACTGGGACCTGGCCCACAATCCAGGCATGTGCCCTAGACCGGGAATAGAACTGGCGACCCTTTGATTCACAAGCCGGCACTTAACCACTGTGCCACACCAGCCAGGGCTAAGCTGATTTTTTTAAAAACTGGAAAACAGATGACCACACAAAAACTTGGATACAGACGTTCATGGCAGCACTATTCATAATAGCCAAAAAGCTGAAACAGCCCTAAATCCACACCAGTCAATAAACAAAACATGGCAGATATAATGGAATGACCGACAGCTAACCCTTGGGAACATGATGCTAAGTGAAATAAGCTAGGCACTTAAAACACGTAAGACTCCATTCCCATGAAATACCTGGAACTGGCAAATCTACAGAGACAGAAAGTGGATTAGCAGTTGATTAGGGGTGAGGGAAGTAGAGGAATTTTACAGGAAGAAGATAAAGAGGGGGTGATGACTTCTGCCGCACCAATGCACAGCTTGGGGTGACAGGGAAGGAAGGTCTAGGCTTATGACAAGGCACTGCTGCCGGCAGGTCACCAGGCTGGGAAAAGGGACACGGCAGAGATGGGGAGGTCTGAGGGAGGCACCTCGACCACAGTTCAAAGCCAAGGGCATGGGTATGTTGGCCGAGCTGGCAGGCTGGATAAAAAGCCCCAGGGGAACACCACAGTAAGGGGTGGGCAGACAAAAGGGAACTGTAAAAAGTGGGCAAAATGCAAGGAGGAAGCCACAGTATCAGACAACAAGCAGCAAGGGGGAAGTGCAGGCAAAGGGAAGTCAGCAGTGCCCAACGCAACAAGGGTCTGCAGGAGGCGGGGGGTGGTCCTCTGGGATAGTTCTTGTTTCGTCATTGACCTCGGTAACTGGGGGAGCTGAGAAATAGAATTACAGTTTGGGAGAACAGCAAGATTTCCTTGGGGGTGAAGGAGGAACTACATGTGTTTATGCACACTCACCCACGCCACATGTATCCATTATTGAGAATCTTGTGTGTAAAAGACCCAGAGTTCCGAGTGGGAGGGAACCCCCCCCACCCACACACACGCCCTTGTGTACTGTGGGCCACTGCAAAAGGGGCAGCAAAGCCCAGCAGCAGGACGCTTCCCCTCAACTCTGCAGACGAGGGGAGGCTCTGGGAGAAGCCGAGACTAGAGCTGAATTTTTGAAGGTAGAACGGAGCTTGCCCAGGTTAGGAGGGTGGGAAGATGGTGAGTGTGGGGGACAGATACCCCTCCAGAAGGAGCATCTATTTCAGAGGCACAGCATGCCGTGGGAGAACACGGCCTGCCTGAGAAACTGCAGGAGCTTCACTCCACCTGGAGAGCAGGTCAAGGGACAGGGCAGGCGCACAGGTAGGCTGAGAGCACACGACAGGGGCCAGGAGGAAGAGGAGCAAGGAATAAGAAGGCAAGGCCAGAGATGCAAGCGACCTAGAGAGCGGCCGATGAGCGAGAGGAACTGGAGCTGGGAACACGTGCAGGGGCCTCTTCCCTGGAGTCTCAGAGGGAAGGTGAAGACCCAGGGTTTTCAGGGAGAGAAAAGAAAGTCGACGCCATCAAAAGAATAACCAGCTGGCCAGAGGAAACACATTTGAGGGCAAAGCAATGTCCAAATGGAGCGAATGCCGGCATTTAGGACATTCATCAACCGGAGTCCGTCCATTTCATCCTTCTCCAGAACACGGCTCACTGGCTTTCCCTCCTTTTATTTATCTTGCCTCTTCCATCATGCTATATATATACTTTTGGACTTCTTCACCGTAAAATAGTTCAAGTGTAGTCATAGGTAATGAAAAAAAGTGAAACTTAAATCAGCGAATGTTCAACTCTGGTGAAAGACTTAGTAGAAAAGAGCTTATAAATATTGGCTACGGCAAAGCTTGGAGATTTGTTTTGGACCTTCTTGCCTCTATAAATAAATAACTGAGCCCCAGCTTATACATGACGAGGGGAAAAGTTGCTCCTACTTCCCAGGGAACCACTGGAGTGCATGTTTTTAAGTGCTGCTGTTTATATAATGCTCAATTTGCCTCTAACCTCTTTATTTGTATAAGCAATATAATTATAAGTTCTTGAGATTGTACCTTAGTGGTTAGGAGCAAGGGTTCCCAAATGGGGTCAAATCTGGGCTCTGCCACTTTTTAGCTGTGTATATAGCCTTGGGCAACTTATTAGCCTCTCTGTGCCTCAGTTTCTGCTTTTGTGAAAGGGAATGATATCCCACCAAACCTCCCAACAACCCTGTGAGGCTTAAACGGGCCAGTGTTAAGTGCTCAGATCAGTTCCTAGCCCACCATAAGCACTCAATAAACATCATCTCCTATTTCCTGCTTTTCCTTTCCCAGCTTTCAGTCCATAAGAACCAACCCCATAAAGTCTACTTGCATCTAGAAACACCTAGAAAAATCTCCGAGCTCCCCCACAGCGGCTTCCCCAGAAGGAATGAATTAAAGAATCCTGACACAGAACTTCTTTGTTAAACAACCAGCTAATTTTCAGACTATCCTGTTTTTATATGTATACACACACAAATGAAAGACTAAATTATCATGGGAAATACTGCTAACTTCCTACACACTGTCTGTTCTCAGTCCTTCCTTAAGAAGCCCACTTTGTTCTGGGCAGCCACGAGCTCAGCTAAAACTCACTTCTCCAAACTCCCTTCTGGCTGTGGTGGCCAAGTGCCCCAGTTCTGGGTCCCCTTTCTTTGCTTCATTCTTCCCCAAAGCACCATCCAAAACATATAAATTCTTTCTATTCCGTCTCCCTACAAGAGGCTCAGGTCCATGCTTCATGACAAGATCCCAGATCCCAGCACAGGGTCCTGGACACAAAGCCAGGGCTCACGGAGCAGATGCTGCAGGAGGGAGTGGGTGGGACACAGTGCCATGCCCGAATTCTCGGAAAGCTTTTAAAAAATGTGCCTGTGGCCTTTTCCCCTTCATCCTGTTTCTCTCTCCTTCCCACCTGGAAGACGCAGCAGCCACTTTAAAACAGGAGGACACACACACACACACACACACACACACTCTCACTCTCTCTCTCTCTCTCTCTCTCTCTACGGTCTGGGCCCCTGAAGGCTTGCGTGGGCCCCCGTGCCAAACTCGGAACAAGGACGCACCTAACGAACCTGGGATTTTTTTATGCCACTATTTGTCACGCTTTATGTTGTTTGTAGCTGAACTCATTCCTAATAGATACAGTTATAAAGATATTTCCAAGCAAAAAAGCCTTGCTTTCCAAATAGTCTTGAGACTATGGGTGAGTAACAAGGAATGCAATGAACATTCACCCTTCGGCCAGCTGACACAAACCCAAGATTGGTACAATAAAAAAACAGGTAACCTCATCAACGACTGATATAAATAGAAGTTCAAATGAAAGCTCCCTGGGTCTTTCTATATTTTCAGTGAAAGCATGTAAAGGCACCAGATTGTAAGAAAATAAGGGTGAATGGGGCCTTTGTCAAACCAGGCAGGGGAGGATCGGTTTTATATCTATTACCTATCTCCCTATCTCCCTATCTATCTATCATGCAGGTCACCCACAGCTCCAGGCCAAACAGAGCCCCAGCAGCCCCACCAGGCAGGGTATACAGTGTAGTGAGGTCAGGTTCGTTGGACATCTCACTGTCTGTCTCCCCTACCAAAGGCTTCGGGTCAGACCCATATTTCTGTCATTTAAGAGTTTTTAAACCTGTGAAATGTTAAATACCCTAAGGGAAGATAATGTTTTATTTTGTTTTTAGAAATCAAACACTTGCATCGTAATTAATGCCTCATTCCTTCCATAAGCAGGTGTCAACTGGGGGAAGGAAAGAAGCAAGATGTGCCCAGGCCCCTGAGACAACAGGGGTGGGATGGGAGGGCTATGGGTCTGGAAGGCAGGGGTCCCAGGGCCAAGGGCGCGGCCCCCACATTGTCTACTGCAATCAACTTTGTGTCTAAGGGCCGGCTGTTGTAGGGTTTGTCCACTTGTGTTCACTGAGCTCTCTGGCCTTTCAAATAAAAAGCAGAAAAAAACGTCTGCCCCTAAAACAATGTTGCCTCAGAAGGCTATTTTGCTTGGCAGGTCATCCCTCCAG
Source organism: Macrotus californicus (assembly GCA_007922815.1). Lineage (NCBI taxonomy): Eukaryota > Metazoa > Chordata > Mammalia > Chiroptera > Phyllostomidae > Macrotus > Macrotus californicus. The sequence continues at coordinate 90,927 of VMDR010001608.1, forward strand.
GGCTTGAAAAGCTACCAGCATGCATTTTGCTCTGAAGAACAGCAGGACTTTGCCTTTCAAAGTATTTGCATTCTCAAGGACACAAATACAAATAATTCAACATAAACACTGTACTCCATCTACTCCAGTTATAATCTGACCTAGAATGTCCAGAGACATACCTCAATCTTTTTAGAAAAACCTTTTTGGAAGATTTAATCCAAAATAATCATCAATTTAAGAACAAGTATCACCATTCTGCAAGTCACACTAAAAACTGATTCAGGCGAGAGTCATTAAAGGAATCTAAAACCATTGGGTGCAAGTTTGATGAGGAACAGGATACAGGCATAGTCTCAGATGAGCTCTCACACGACATTTCTTAATTGCAAAGGGGAAACTGGACCTTCTCAGAAACCCAACAGACATCACCTTCATCAAGTGATTAAAATTAACATCACTATTGAGGAGTATTTCACAAAACACCTAACCTACACTCTTAAAAAATATAAGCATCATAAAGAGTAAAGAAAAGCCAAGAAATTCTTTCACATTAAATGTGACAAGAGACGTGACATATAAATGCCATGAATGACTTTTTAAGTGTTGGACTGGGCCCTGACTGGTGTCATTTGGTTGGGCATTGTCCTGCAGAGCAAAAGGTCAGGAGTTCGATTCCCAGTCAGGGCACCCGCCTGGGTTGCAGGTTCAGTCCCCGGTCAGGGTGTGTACAAGAGGCAACCGATCCATGTTTCTCATATCGACGTGCCTCTCCCTTTCTATCTCCCCCTCTTCCCCTCTCTCTAAAAATAAAAATAAATAAAATCTTAAAAACTAAATATAGGCAAAAAGTGTGGGATTGGGGGAAAAAGTACTGTAAGAAACATTACTGGGGCAATTAAAGAAACTTGAATATAAATTGTACATTGGGAAAGTCAGTATTAATATTCCTCTACTTGTTCATTATACTGTGGTTCTGTAAGAGAATAGACTTGCCCTTAAGAGACAGACGCTGAAGTGTTTAGTGGAGTGCGCTGTGATGTCCGCAATGTGTTCCCCAACAGTTCAGCAACACTAATTAGTGGTTTATGAAAGACAGAAAGAGAGCAGGAGTGTGCAAGTTGGTGAGTCTCAGTAAAGCCTACACGGAAATCCACTGTACAAATGCAAATTTTCTATAATTTATCATTTTTTCAAAAGTTCTTTAAAGCAAAAAAAAAATCCATAATTTTCAAATCTATTAATATGAAAATGAAGGATAAAATGTATGAAAACCTGCAATTTGTTTAAACACCTAAGTTTAAGTGAACTACTTAAAAGAACAAAAACAAAATGGCAGTGTTACAGATGAAGAGGTTGGGGTTGTGTGTATGAACGTTTTCAATTTTTGTTTGTTTTGTTAACTTCAGAGGAGGCTGCCATTCTCTTTCTTGGCCACAAGAGTCGCGCCACATTTCACTAAGTGAAGGCTATAAACGCGGAAAGAATGACTACCCGTAATTAAGGGGAAGAAGAAATGCCCAGGCTAAGATTAGTACAAATTTGGTGAGTCACTTCCCCTCAAGAGGAAAGATAAACAACTCTTATTTCCCGAAGGATTCAGAATCGAGAGAACACCTGAGTTCTCAGCTTGAAACGTGCCATTTAGGTGGCCCACTGGATCAGGTGAACCTACGGCCCTTCCACTCAATACTTCTCCCCACCTTCAGTTCAACGTCACCACTGTGCCTCCCCCTTTTCAAATCAGTGTCAAGTCCAACCTCTTGGCTACTTCGGCCTCCACATCACTCGGTTGCTGAGAGACTAAATGCAACTAAAAGAAAGGAAATTCATGTGGATTGCACGTCGACCCTCTAGCCTCGAGTGGGCAGTGGCGTTGGCTCTCTTCTGCTCGCCACCCCCAGCGTGCCTCTGTCCTGAACCAAATCTCTCGTGCTTCTCCAATGGAGAGCGGAAGCTCTGGCCAAGCAGCCTCCCCTCCTGGGAGCTGCTCCCCGAGCACAGCTCACACACGTGGACGGATTAGGCAGACTGTGCGGCAAAGCGCACACACGCTCTCCCGACGTGTGCTTTTCATTCCAGAAATACTTCGCTCCTGAGCCTCTTCTATGTCTCTCTTGGCATGAAACGGTGTGCGTGGCCCCATGCCAAAGGAAGTGTCTGTTCGAACATGTGGGCTTTCTTAAAATTTCTTTACCTCAGAAGATCATAAATAGAACATTCTAGCATAATTATAATGGAATAAAGGAAAAAAGAAAAAGGTTAAAGGGAAAAAAAAACACATTTGTTTTGTTTTATAAAGTTACCTAAAAGAAACACTGGAAATACAACATATAACATAGAATTATCTTCCAAGACAGTAAAAATTACAGGGTCCAAGTTAGGTCAAGGAAGTAAAAATATGACCTTTAAGGTTAGTGAGCATTTGCCATCTCTGTCACAAGCACTTATTCCTGTGTTAAGGTCACCCAGCAAATCAAAATGCAGAGGAGGGTGTTTCAATCATTGTTCTATTCTGCAATGTATTTTCACTTTGTACCTTGCTTCTTCATGACTTTCTTTGTATATCCAAAACTAATAATGTGAAAGAAGAAACCCATTTTGGCTGACTTAAACGTCCTTTCCCTTTCCCCAATAAACACCTTTCTCCAGGCATTTATTTAGAGTTCACTCACAATAAGCAGTGTGAAATCAATACCTCTTCACAGAACTGTTAGGCATCACCAATTGAATTACAATTGAAAACACACTCTTCTGATCTACCTACCTACAGGGACTGGGCAAAAGTAGGTCTACAGTTGTAAGCGTACAAAAACAGTTTATTTTTGTATCATTATTTATAATTTTATTATTTACTTGTATTATTTCTCTTCATATTATTATTTCATATCCTGAACTTATGACTTATTTTTTAGGTAATGATGGCTGATACTTTGGCCAACGACCAATGAAAGTGGATCCTTAAAAACCCACTTTTGCCCACTGGGGTATCTTACACATACACACAACACATAAGGGAACTGACCTCAAGCGCCACAGAACATATCCAACAGGACCACCCATCACCATGGACCTAAAAGGCACCCCCATTGCGTTTCTGACCCTGGGCAGGCAAACTTACTTTCTTTCCACTTCTGGCGTTGACGCGGCGCTACAGAAACCAAGCGACTCCTAGGAGAGAGAGCACAGCGTCAGTACAGGCAGCCCGAGCCGGCCTCGCCGACTTGTACAGAATATCACTTAAAAAAGGAAGAAGGGGCAGAAGTGAACGCAGATGATTAAAGTCATTGTGCTTACTTCGATCTGGGACCGCAGCTGAAGTGACGTGGGGCTGGCATCGGGTTTCTCCTAAAACAGAACAGATGCCGCTGTTACTGAGACTTCCAAACGTGGCACACACCAGAAAGACAAACAGATATGTAACAGGAGATGGGAGAGTTTGGGAAACTCTAGGGTACAGTGGGAGGCGATGGCGGTGGTAAACAGATTGTCTGGAAAAACTCAAGTGTTTTTAAAACGGGAGCTCTAGCCTCTGAAATAAAATGGAACTGTTTCCCACATTCGGCTGCTCAACACTGCGGACCATTTTATAGGCAGGATCTAGCTGAGGAAATCTGGCAGCTGCCAGTGAAAGGACTCCCTAGGTGTGATCAGACCCTCACTAGGACCTGGAATTCACAGCGACTCATCTGGGGTCAGTGTCTTTTTCAACATCAGAGTACAATCTGATTTTTTTTTGAAAATTTTATTTATTTATTTTTAGAGAGAGAGGATGGGAAGGAGAAAGAGAGAAACATCCATGTGTGGTGGCCTCTCACGCACCCCCAACTGGGGACCCAGCCCACAACCCAGGCATGTGCCCCGACCGGGAATCAAACCGGCGACCCTTTGATTCTCATCCCATGCTCAATTGACTGAGCTATGCCAATCTGATTTTTAAAGTTCTAAAGTTTTAAAGTTTTAGGGCATTTCGTCATGCAGGGCTAGTTGTCAGTGTCTTTAGGAAAGTGGAAAGTTAACTTGGTATTATTGCTGTGAACATCATCAGGCTCCTACAGTACAAACGAATTAGCCTAGATGAAAACTTAAAAACAAGCAAACGAAAAAACAACTCTCAGCATCCAGTTAATCGACGAAATAAATGCAAGACGTTATCAGCGCTACACTGAAAATCGTTAAGTTGAAAGAAGAAGCAGAGGAATCTGACAATGTTAGGGATAAAGACGTGTGGGATAGCACCTACAGTTTAAAAAAAGAAAGACTACATCCCCTTTAAAAGAAAAAAAAAGGAGAAATAAGCCTTTTGATGAAAGGTTACCTGTGATGAAAGTAATTCATGAAATAATCTTTGGCAGCAAAGCAGAACTGCACCATTACAAGGGACAGAATACACACTGTGGGGAAAGGTGAGTTGTGCTAGTGAGCACCACACCAATACTCTCCCTCAGCGGAGAAACAATCTAACTCTAAATAAATGGGAGCTGACCCCGCGGTAGATCCTCCCCAGAGGGTGGTCCCTGCCTGATCGACAAGCAGGACGATGGGCGGTTTTAGTGCCGTCGCTGACAATATGCAAGTTTGAAACATCAGACTAACTCTGAGTTTTCCAACAACCCCACTGTGTTGATGGCCGCTGTATTCTTCGGGGCTGCACGTGCGCTACAGGAAGACAAACGCGAGTCTCTGCTCATGCACAGGAAATAGGAGCAGACCATCTCAGATAGGAATTCTCACGTGCCATCTAATTGTTCAATTTACTAAAGCTGCCCATGTCACCATTAGCATAATTACAAAAGTAGATCTATGTTTTCAAAACTTAGCAATGAAAGATTCAAATGAGCATAACTCAGAGGAAATTTGTAACTGTAAGCAGCTACCAGGAATCCAGTAGCAACACAGACCACAAAGTGAAGGAGCTGGGCTGCCTCGACCCGAGAACAGGATGATTTTGGACAAGAATGAAAGAGGAAAGTGTTTCAATGGACTGGCAACCCACTGACCCCTAGTCCAAGGGCCTTATTTGTCATGAAAAAGAGAGTGTCGTGAATCCAATCAGAGCTTCTCTCTCATTAGCATCCTGGTTTTTACTGCTACCTTTGTTCGTCACAGACAAATTTATATTTCTGTCTCAAACTCGATACACTATTTTTATGAGACAATGTATGAAAATGTTTGGGTTGCATTCCCAGTCCCACTGATAGGACATCAGACTCGGATATAATAACAAAAGGGACACGCATTTCTGAGGTTCCTGGTGTCCAGTCCAGTCATGACGCCCTGACAGCTCACCACTTAGCATTGCGTGAAGAAACTTACCAACTTAAACAGCAGGTGGTAAAGAAAGGTTTATTTTGCAATTTTTTCATCCTAAATGGTCCTGTTCAGGAGTCAGTATAAAAGCCTCGGAGTGATGATGACAGAACTCTATTATTAGTTCCCCTGAAATTTCCCCTAAAATTGCCCTCTAACTCCCAATTCCAGTAGACATCCTTCCAAAAACAATAAAAAGAACCAAACAAAACAAAAACAAAGCCTGTTGCAACTCTCTTCCCTTCTTCAGATCTTAACTCTTATTCCAACCCTAGGTCTCTACCTCACTAGGTAATGATAGGACGTTTTCTGCTAGTACTGCATATTTTTACCTGCATTTTTTACAATATATTTCATTTATTGAGGCCATCCTTTGTCACTCGATATCATAAACATAACATTTTGGTGTGTTACACAAAATGTAACTGTTCCTACATAAGAAGCAGGTGCTTGTTAACCGCCCCATGAAATGTTTGATGATCAGAAAGTAACATTGCAAACAATTCAACTTCACATGTTAGTTTGTTACTTATAATAGACATTTGAGTGTGTTGTAGCTACTTTTTAGGAAATTGGTGGGGGTGGTGTACTTTGATGTGTAATGTATTAAAACCTGTCCCTTTAAGATAATGGACCCAGTGAATGTTTCCATGCAGAACATCTGTTTTATCAGAACCGGAAATGTTAAACAGGAGCATCAGTACCATGATGTTTCCAGTGGTCTTTTTTTTTTTCCCCCCAGAATATCCCACAAAATGTTTTCCAAAGCAAATATTAATTTCATCTCTTAAAGTCAGACTACCATCATTGTTAAGAAGCATTTCTTAAACTAAACGCATCTTCAAGTAAAAAATATCACACAAATAAGAAGCAGCTTATAAAACTGCCCACTAAGTAAGGACCTATACGATGTTTGGAGAGAAAACAGAATGGACCATCGGGAAATCCCATTGTCATGGCACTGATGGATGTCGCATGATGCCCACGACAAACACGCAGAGTAATTACTAATTATTGTCGTGCAGGAATAGTATGAAATACTTAAGGCATAACAATGTGCAATAAAACATACAGCAAACCCCGCGGGCCGACGGCTGAGCCCGAGGAATGGACCATTACAGAGTTAAAGCTAGCAGGTGTTCTGATATCCGCAGGGAAACACCTGTGCTCAGTATGAAACACGTCTTACCAGAACCATCCTGCAAACATACAGAAGAAGTGCTGGACACCTTTCTATTGTTTATCACAGGAAAAAAATACTGGATTTTTTTTCATAGCGAAAGGTGGAGTGGAAAACTAAGGAGTCACGCAGAGGGAGCACCGGCCACACAGGCGGTGATAAAGGTGTTGCCTGCACGGCAGAGAAGTGGGAATTCCAGTCAGATGGGCAGGGAAAGGCTCCTGGACACCCCCTTCCATGGCCAGGCGGCCCCCTTCTCTGCTTCTAGTTCAACTGCTACCAGTTTGGGGGAGGGGCAGGAAGCCACGGTCCTGGGTTCTGGCAGAAGGAAGTCCTGATGAAGGGGAAGGTGGAGTGAGAAGAATAAAGGAGTGTACTTGATGGCGTGCCCCAAACCACTTTATTCAAGGAAACACTGATGATTCTTAATACAGCCTCTGACTTGGAGGTCACCGTGTTGATGAAAACCGCACAAGCTGTGACTGACTACCTCTAAGGCACAGTCACTGAGTACATATGTGTCTTTGGGGCATGTTATGAAAAGAGATGGAAAGAGGTCACTGAGAAATAAGATTCTGCTCTCTCATCAACATATTCTGTTTTCTCCCTCAATACATATGCAGCAGTTACTACCACTGTGTAACAAATCAACCCAAACTTAGTTGTAAAAACAGCAAGCATTTTATTCTGCTCACAGATTCTGTGGTATGACTTCAGAAGGGGGGGACAGCAGGAAAGGCCTGTCTCTGCTCCTTGGTGCCTGAGGCCTCAACTGGGTGGGCGTGGCTTGATGACTGAGGTCAAAATCACGGGAAAGTCTGCGGGCTCCTGGCTTGGAGGCCCTGCTGGCAAACAGCCGGGGCCTCAGCAGGGGCGATCAGGTGGCACACCATACGGGAAGGAGGGTGCTCCATGTAGCTGCAGAACGCTGGGTTTCAAGAGCAACAGAAACATCACTGGGAGAGAGAAACACCAATCAGCTGCCTCTCCCACATGCCCCGACTGGGATGGAACCTGCCACCCAGGCACGCGCCCTGGGCAGGAATTGAACCAGTGACCTTTTGCTTTGCAGGATGACGCCAAGCAATGGAGCCACACCGGTCAGGGCTGTGTTGCCTTTTTAAACGTAACCTCAGATGGTGTCACTTCTGGGGTCACAAACTCTCCTAGATGCAAGAGGGCACACAGCCCCCCAAGGGGAAGGAGAGATGGCAGGAAGAGCACTCGGTGGGAGGGACTGCGCACTGAAGCACTGCGGCTTCAGAAACCAGCCTGCCATTCTCCACACCAAGCACACAAGACCTCACCTCCGTTCCCGAAATGAGGAATGAGAGAGATCCTGTGCGCGTGACAATGTCCACAAGGATTCTTTTCGAATTGTCACACTTACTCAAGTAAGCATACCTCAGCAATGTGTTTCAACCTTAACCTACCACTTTGAGGTTGGAATATCACAATGTTTTAGACTAAAATTATCATCTCTCTCATTTCAAAGTTATTATTAAAGAAAACTTCAAATATGCCAAAGTAAAGAAAACCATATCATGAACTTCCAAACTGCTGTTACCCAGCATCAACAATTACCTACTGATGGTCAATTTTATCTATACCTTCACCTGTGCTTCAGCCCGACCCCATTTTACTTCAAAGAAAATCCCAGACCCGTTATCATGAAATACCACAAGTGTTTTCTATGTTAATAAGGTTTAGCAAACAGGGTTGCTTCAATCCCGACTATGGTTCATCTTGAGCAAATGTCCCAATCGTCCCAAATGACCCTTTCCTCCTGGCACTCGAGAACTTTCTTTGGTTATTGCAGAAAAAAAAAATCATATTAAATAAATTTAGATATTCCATCTGAATATTGCAAAGGAACATAAAGAAGTGCATTCAAAACTGAAAACAGCCAAGGAGTTTACTAGAAAAGTACTTACTATTACTCAAAGTACAAGTGCATCCCCCTAGTGCTTTCTGAGTATGATACACCCATTGACTTCGTACTCTGCAGAGCATGCTAAGCAGCATTTAATGAGAAGTAACTCTAAAATTTGGTTCACGTTCAATATGCAGAAAGCCACACAACACTGGAGGCTGAACCTGAACCTATAATTCTAAGTTAGGGTATCATGACTTCGTTTAAATTTTTTAAAGTAAATTTAAAATGAAAGTGGATTTGCTCTATGGATTAAACTCGTCAACATTCAGCCACAGGTGGACACCCCAGTTAAGAATGACAAATATATGCTTGTGAATTATAAATGCTAAAGGAACATCCCTCCCTTAGTGAAGTATAACGGAAAACCAACCCAAAATATAAATATAGACCACTGTATGTGAGTGTGCGTACGTGTGCACACTAGGGAAAAAGTCAGAGGGCATGCACCAAATGCGAAGTTACTGATGCTACTATTCTCTTTGTACTTTTGTAGTCTTGCATTACCTTCATTATTTCTTCCCAACAATGAAAAAGATCAGCTTAAAATACAGTTTCCAAGTCCTATATATGGTTTTAAATCATCTACATATGTATATTTACAAATGAATGAGAAAATGTCTGCAAGAATTCTTACCCGCCCACTCATACTCCCGCAAAGGTCACTATGTTTCTCCATTTTTAACATATTTTTCAAGTGTCTATAACTTTTTTGAAATACATTTTATTTTATTTTATTTATTTTTAGACAGAGAAGGGAGGGAGAAAAGAGGGAGAGAAACATCAACGTGTGGCTGCCTCTTGCACACCCCCTACTAGGGACCTGGCCCACAACCCAGGCATGTGCCCTGACTGGGAATCGAACCAGCAACCCTTTGGTTCACAGGCCGGTGCTCAACGGCCACACCAGCCAGGGCGTGTTTATAACTTTTTTATTAAGAAACATAAGTCCTCCAAATTAAATTTGATAATAACTTTAGTTGTTCCCAACAAACTAAAAACTTAAGAAATATTGAAACGATTTCTCAAATTGGGTTACGTGCTGTATTAAAATACTCTGAGGTATTAAAATGTTTAATAAATATAAAATACTATGCATGAATTTTATGATGAATAATGAAGAACCATGATTTCAGAAATCATTTCACATTCCTATTTTGTCTGAAAGAGACTAAACCATACTACTGTATACTTTTTGGTTTGTTTTTTTTTTAAGGAATCAAATGACAAAAAATTACTGGTCGGGGGAACCTCAAATCCATTTCTTGTCAACTTGGACCACTTCTGGAAACAGTAATTCCCTCGATGTTTATTATGTCTAACGTAGAGGCAAAAAAGAACAAATGTTTCCAAATGAAATCAGGGGTTTGCCAAAACCCAACCCCACGCCTACGGACACGTGCACGCACACCTAGAGTCGTGCGAACAGGACATGGTCACATATAAAACTAAGGCTCTGGCCCTAAATGACTACATTGTCACTCGTAGGTGACACAACCCATTGTGCAATAGACCAGAGCAAAAGGCCCCCCTGGGGCAGAGTAAGGTCCTGGAAAACAAACATCCTGCCCTCTTTCTCACTCCAGCTCTGCTCCCACCTTCTTGTGGAAATCCACACCTCTCCGTTCTTCAAGCTGCCAGTGCTCCAAGCCAAATGAACTTCACAGCTGGAAAAGCAGGAGGCAGAAACCCCTCTTCTGTTCCAAAAGCAGAGAGGAAGGGCAGGCAGGCGCCCACCTGCCCAGCTTCATGCCAAGCGCCCCTCCCCCACCCCCCAGCCCGGCACAGGAAGGAGGAGGTGGGAGAAGCCGGAGGACCACATGCTTGGCGAGTCAGCCTGCACGTAATAAAACACCCCGTGCTGCTACTGATGCTCGAGCTTCATGGAGGGAGCCAAGCTCTAAATCACAGGGGAAACTGCTGCCGGCGGTAGACTTAAAAGCTCACGTGGCATCCACCACTTTACAAGACTCTAAAACTGTGGTATTTCCAAGTGGGCCAAGTATGCCCCCCTCTTGTCTGATTTCTCCCCTCCTGACGATCAGTGGGGCATGTGTTCATTTTACCAGGATTTGAACTTCATCATTTTCTTGGAAGTTCCTCACTCCCCATCAGATCAGCTACCAGGACTATTGCTTCTTCCTTCATAAGGTTTCCTATGTCCACCCACCTGTTCAATTCACACACACCAGCCTCCTTGTGGCCACTCACCTCACAGGTGCCTGGACCACCACTACAGAGGGGAGTGGGAGCACAGGCTTCTCGTCCTGCCCCCACTGCAGTGAGGTTCCGACCTCGGTTTCGCTGTTTGGTGTTTCCAATGGTGAGGAAAGAGAAACGGACTGTTTGACTGTCTTTAGGTTCCTTTTGATTCTTAAAACATATGATCAGAAGCAGTTTTTTAGTGGCGTCTATAGGATTTGAAATTAAGAACAATCTAACAGTGGCCAGAGGGGAGGGGGGAGGGGACAGTGGGGGGAAGGGTTTCCAGGAAACACTATAAAGGACACATGGACATAACCAAGGGGGAGGGTGGGAGCAAGGGAGGGAGGTGGGATTGGGTGGGGGGTGGGGGGGAGTGGTGAAGGGAAAATGCAGACAACTATAAAAGAACAACAGTGAAGTAATAAAAAATATATATATGATGAAGCAGATCTTGCCCGTCCGATCACTATTGTCAAATAAATCTTCTTGGGAGATTTATTTGGCATTATAAAGGGAGGAAACATGATCAGCTACAAGACTGATGTCATTCGTACTTTTATGTTTAAAGGTATTCGCACGTTAAAGGACCGTGCCTGCGCGTGAGACTGGGGCCTCCGGCTTCTGGCAGAGAGCACCCTGTGTCACACCAAAGGGCAGCATGAGCAACGCACCTGCGGAACTCGGTTTGCTTCGCAGGCACTTTAAAGCTCAGCAAGACTAGTAAAAACCAAGAGAGCTCCCGAGGGGGCACCCCTGAAGTCCAAACTCTCCTACCCCTTGCGCGGAGTCCTGGGAGCACCCAGGGCAGGGGCAGAACTCAATCCAAGGAGACAGCAGGGTGAGTTCTCCCATTGTGAGGCCTGGCTGCGGTAAAACAAAGGGGAGTTGGTAAAGTCGGTTGAATTGGTTAAATTCAGGGATAACTGAACCTAAGAGTGTCAAGCTGAGCGCTCTCATGCCTCATGTCAAACGACAAGGTAATGGGACCTTCAATTTCTGAACTGTCATAGGAAACAATGTCCTAGATCTCTTAGGCTACAACTTTAACAATGTTGGGGACATAGCAGGTCCCAAGCATCTTGCAAAGAAACAAAAACAAATGAGACCTAGACCATGACGTGACAACCGGTCATTTCATAAGTTGAGTCATGTCAGAAGAATACCCCCCCCTTTTACTCGGAACAAAACTAACCCAAGAGTGTCACATTATATAAATCTAAACCTTAAAAGGCACAGTGTCAGTAACGGCATTTTAACTATCCTTAGAAACAAATCTAATAAGGTGTATAATTCAATTTTTCATGCTACTACTAGCAGGACTTGGTTTCTCAACAGTGACATACACACGGCCTCGGCATTTCTCAGTGGTGGACACGACATCTGGCCACTCTAGACGCTGTCCATCAAGTTCATCCATCAAGCGCACCCAGCCTCAGTGCTCCGACCTGAGCACAGCTCGCTGCTGACTGGGACAGCCAACATGAGGCGAAAGTGACAGGAAGCCACTAAAGGACCCCACTTAACCCGGGCTTTCTTTTTGTTTCTCCTCATCTTCTCTTTCACCTAATCATCCCTTAATTTTAAAAGTATTTACTGAGCACATTCCATACCCTAACTAAGCACTATTCTAGTCAACAAGGATGAAACAGTGGAAAACACAGGCGGTGCCCTCAAGGGGCCTGCACTCCAGCGATTTCTAAGGTCACGCGCAAGAATCATTCCACCTGATGTCTGAACTGCAGGCCCTTCTGTGCTGGCACAAGGCAGAAGCCATCTGGAGAGCTGGGCTCAGCTCTGGACGCCACGTTTTCCGCAGGAAAATGAAAACGGGGAGAACCTTCACTGGTGTGGTGTCTGGAAATGGGATCCTATAAACAGGATCAATTGCAGGAACTGGGCTGTTTACTCAGAGAAAGAAAGGCAAATACAAACACGTGAAAGGCTTCCAGGGAGCAGGAGCCAGGCAGCTGCCGGGGGCAGTTTCCCAGAGTGCACGCGGGCACTGACGGCACCCTGAGCGCTGGGGACACAGAGCAGGATTTGAGGTGGAAAAACACTGAGTACACTTTTAAATAACCTATGATTATAAAGAAAATAAAACCCAAGTATGAGGGAAAATACTGAATGTTGAATTGGTATCAAAGTTCCAAATAAAATATTTTCTATTAAAAGAAAAAAATCTTGAGCTTAACTTACTTGAAAATAACCTTTAAAAATATTAGGTTATAAGGAGCATTTTGAGATCTTGCTTCCTGGCAGGTTGCCAGCTTGGTTTACATAAACTCTTATCAAAATTCAAAAAATTTTTAGTTCATAGGCTTGAAATGACTATACGCCACTCGATCATGACTTTTAATGATGAGCTCAATGCTCTTAACTGGTCATTCCTAAGAAGGCATCTTACTCACACAGCTAACTTACAAAAACTGTGTTGGCACCCCGGCCGGTGTGGCTCAGTTGGTTGGGCGTCAGGAACCCCCTAAGCGAAAGGGCTCTAGTTCGATTCCCAGTCAGGGCACATGCCTGGGTTGCAGGGCTGGTCCCCAGTCGGGGCACGTGCAAGAGGCAACCAATTGATGTTTCTCTTTCACATTAACGTTTCTCTCCCCCTTTTCTCTCCTTTCCCCTCTCTTAAAAATTTTTTTCCAAAAACTGTGTTGGCCATTTTTATAATTACTAAAATACTTTTGGCAATTTATATTTCGAGGATCTAACAGCACTTTAACAACACAGTGAAATTTCTTATGAAAATGTAGCAGATTTCAAATCCAGTGAGAATTTTTCATATTGGATAATAGAAAATATTGACCAAGTTCTACCGTGCAGACTTGTGCATCCACTGTCCATCTGGAAGCTGGCTTGGCCACAGGGCACCGGAGTGTCCCTGTGCCCCCCACCACACCACCACGTCTGACCACTGCACCCTGGACTCCACACCTGAAGCTTGAGTCAAACTCTTGCAACAGTCCCCAGGCGCCTTGACCATGACATACACCAGAGGCGTGCTGGGCAGCTGGCCGCTGAAGGCATGCCACATCGTGCTCACTGCCCAAGGGAATGACACACTATGATCCCACTCTGGGACAACAATCCAGTAAACCCTAGAACAGGGATTCTCAAACTCAGTACGTGGTAATCCCTTGAAGGGTTTGCTCAACACAGAGTGCTGCCCCCCTCCCCATCCGAGTTTCAGATTCAGTCCATCTGGGCTGGGCCCTGCTAGACGATGCTGAGGCTGCTGTCTGGGAACCACGGTTTAAGAACTCTGCCCCAGACCAGGCTGCTCGGAGCTGCCTCCACTCTGGGATTCAGTGATCTGGAGGTGGAAGGGATTGATTGATTGATTAGCACACCTCAGCCACACCTGACCTCTGGCCTGGTCTTCAGTGCTCTAGAAGGAAATGGTCAAGACTAATAGTTTTAAAGTAAGAGGAAAGAGCTAGGCTCAAAATTATTATTTTTTTTAAAACAAAGGAAGAAAAGCAGGTAAACCCAGGTGTCCAAAATAGGATACAGTATTTACAACACGTGAAACCCGTTATCACTGGAGGATTCGAGCATGACCCCAGAGCCATCTGCTGCCTGCGATGGGGGTGTTTTCGGGAAATGGTTCGGACCTCTGTCTGACTACTGTGATTCCATTACGAGAAATCAGGTAAGATTTTGTAGAATAATTTACCTTTTACATTATATTTTGATGGCAAAATGAACTACAAGCTCTAACCCAGTGACTCACAAACATTTCAGGACGGATAACCTTCAGAAGTTGGTGACAATCCATTACTGAACCAATATTCATGCATTCGTTTGTTCAACCACTATTTCTCTTTCTTAAAAGATATTATTTATTTTATTTTTTAGAGGGGAAGGGAGAAAGAGAGGGAGAGAAACATCAACGTGTAGTTGCCTCTCGCACGCTCCCCACTGGGGACCCTGACCACAAGCCAGGCACGTGCCCTGACTGGGAATCGAACCGGTGACCCTTTGGTTCACAGGCCGGCACTCAATCCACTGAGCCACACCAGCCAGGGCTCAACCACTATTTCTTAAGTGTGACTTCTATACTTAATTGACATACTAAGTACTGGGATTATAAAATCATCACTGACCTTCAAGAGCTCATGGTCAAGTAAGAGAAACAGACAACTGAGAATATAAAAATCCAAAAGCTTCTATATTATCATATAAATAACATCTGAACTGATTAGCAAGCAGATTGAGTATTGGAATATGGGTTTTATAAAATGATGGAGCCTGACCAAGCTGGAGATGCTAAATTTTAATGAATCCTCTAATACACCGGCTCACGCTTTGTCCCAATTCGGTATATTATTATTGGCTTTGTAGCTGTAAAATCAAATGGTGGTATCATGACATTGAACCATCTTCTTTCTCACTCTTGAATTGTATTTTCAAACAATCTTTAAAACTTCTATAGCCATCTTAAACAGTTTCAGCACCAACAGCAGCCCCGTGCATACTGAAATCATCAGTCACGAACTTACGTCTAAAATAACCTTCTGAATTAACAGTGTCACTTAATGATGTAAAACATTTAAAAATACATGTAAGATGCCACGGTATGTTTTAAAAGTAAGAATAAAATAAAAATTAGAATCTCAGGAAGTTGACACAAATGCCAAATTTCAGCTTAAGGCAAACTTTTTATTGCTGTGTTATAAATGCTGGAAACCTCAGGTTTATAATGAAACTACAGGCAGACTAAGCCCCAATGTAATATACATAAATAATATGTTTTGTCCTTGTGCAGTGATTTTCCTCCCCTCTAAGCATTAATCTTTAAATGACTACTCTATAAATTATCGAACTTACTTCAAAAGCAAATGAAATTTAAAATACCCATTTATTGAATGGCTAAAGTGCCACGTTGAAATTCCTGTGATTTATCTGTTTCTTTAACAGTTACTGTAGCAAACGTACTTCATTGCTCAAAATTATTACCTGGTTGCATAGTTTACTCTGGCTTAAATATAAATCTACATCCCTGTTCAGAACAGCAGCTGTTTATCAGAATCTCGTTCATCACTCATTCAGCCACCACCACAAGGCCCAACTTTTTCCTTCTACAACCTGAACGTGCCATCTATGACACCGAGGTACATATAGATAGCACTCAATTAAATTCACATGCACCATGCTTACTATGGGGCGGGGAGCGAGGCAAGGTGGAGTCTCACTTAGCCGGTGCTGACTTCACTCCCGTGCTCACGTGCCAATGCATGCCCTGCAGGGCTCTGGCAGCTCAGGCACTGCAGGCAGCCCTGTCTGTAGAACTGACGGGTTTCTTGGGCTTTACTGCTCGCAAGTACTGCAATCGCAGCAACTGAGCCACTGCTAACGTGGTGAGGGAGAGGGATGCTGGTTTAAAACCCAGCTCTTCATGATGTGGTTGGTGGAGAAGGTGGAAAAAACACAAATTCTCCACCTAGGGAAAAACCTGCCATGTACATGACAACAAACGAAGCGGCTCAATATGTCAGCGTGCTGACAAATAAATCAGAAAAAAACACTACTTTAGATAGAAAAATGGGCAAGTGACTTTAAGGGATAAGGTACAGAAATGAAGACACAAAAAAAATGTGTGTTCTTAGCAATAATCAAAAACTTCAATTTGAAAACCTACGAGACTACTTTTCATCAAACTGGTAAAGGTTTCTTTCTCCAAATAATATCAAATACTAACGTATGAAATTTTAAGAAGAGCAGAGATACACTGTTAGTGAAAGTACAACCTGTACAATACATGCAGATGGTAATCTAACTGTTTCTGGGGTCTTTAAAATGTTCCTACTTTTCAAACTGCTACGTTCATCTCCAATAGACTACCCTGAGAAGATACGGAAGGTAAGAAGGTAGAGATTCACCTTTAAAGATATTCATGGTTAATTATTTTTATAATAACCAAAGACTGGAAAACACCTCAATATGTCCTCCTGGGAGATACATAAATTATAGTACAGTCACAAGGTAAAAGGGTATATAATCATTAAAAAATCACAATACTTAAGAATATTTAATAAAGGAAAAGTGTTCCTTATAGAAAAAAGAATATGGGGGGGGGGTGCAAAAAAATGGATCTTCTCAAGGGTGGGCCCCTCATAGTACAAGTTTCCCTCTGCTGGGGGCGTGTTCTAGGAACCTATCACTATCAGTGAGCCAGCTGGCAATGTTGTGAGAGGCTGTGTTCGGCTTCAGTGAATTTTTATTGAAGACTCTTTCAACATGTTTGCCCATTTCATGGTGGGTGATTTACCAGCGCCCCTGCCCACATCTCACCAAGTGTTAAGCAGTTTTTGACCAAAAAGGGCATGATCCCCGTGCCCCACCCTCCCTGTTCACCCATCTCGCCTCCAGCGACTTTTTTTTATTTTCCTAGATGAAAAAAGTCTCCAAAGGTAAATGTTTTGCTGATGTGGAAGAGGTGAGACCAACAAACAAAAACAGGGCAG
The DNA here is from genome assembly GCA_007922815.1 of Macrotus californicus. Lineage (NCBI taxonomy): Eukaryota > Metazoa > Chordata > Mammalia > Chiroptera > Phyllostomidae > Macrotus > Macrotus californicus. The sequence continues at coordinate 108,004 of VMDR010001608.1, forward strand.
AAGCACTAAAAGGCATCAAAATTGGGTTCAAAAACTGAGCAGTGGAAAAAATATCTCGATAGATATATTGCTTCAGATGGAGAGCACATTGAAGTTGACTGAAGTTTAAATAAGTAAGAATACACAATTTTTATAAATAAATTATGGGGTTTTGGGGGTCCCCCTCATACAAGCAAATACACTGTGTATATACAGCTTGCTCCCAGTGTGTATTTGGGTATATGGGTGCACATATTTAGAATATAAACTCTTCTGGCGCAGAAACTTTTGTATATTTCGTTCACTGGTGTATCCCTAGAACACAGCAGAGTGTCTGGCACTTAGCAGGTCCTCAATATCTGATGAACAAATACATGTATTTATATGCAGTTATGTCTGAGGTGAGGATGGGAGGGACTTAGGCATAATTATTTTCTATTTTAGTTGTTTCTGTATTTTTTCTAGAACGTGGATGTACTGCTATTATAATCAGAAAGCAAAACAGAACTGTTTTTATTTAAAGTGTATTTTTCCAATGTATTCCTTCTATAGACCCAGAATCCAACATGGCTCAAAGTTACACACACACAGCACACCATCAGGCTTCCACACCATACCTGGTACGGACAATAGCCAAGGCACAGAAGATCTATGGTAATTTGTTTTAATCTCACATAATGACCAATTTCTTTTCTACAAGAAGATCTTTGGGGAACCTGTGTCATTTAAAGATACATTATTCAGCCCTGGCTGGTGTGGCTCAGTGGATTGAGTGCCAGCCTGCGAACCAAAGGGTCACCTGTTCGATTCTCAGTCAGGGCACATGCCTGGGTTGTGGACCAGGTCCCCAGTGGGGGCCTTGCGAGAGGCAACCACACATGGATGTTTCTCTCCCTCTCTTTCTCCCTCCCTTCCCCTCTGTCTAAAAATAAGTAAACAAAATCTTTAAAAAAATAAAATAAAGATACATTATTCAGCACACACACATCCCCTAATACTTATTTTTTAATTGCATTATATTATTAGATTCTGAAAATCAATCATGTAGAATTTCCCCACAGAAATTCTGCTTTACTTTCCCTTTTTTTCCTTAAACTGCCCTGGTCAAATCTTCCTTTCCTATAGCATGAAAGGAACGACTTGAAAGTATTTCCTTCTCATCTCTTAACTAGCTTTAATCACCTAAGTATCTCCAGGGTGTTAATTAGAAAACAGTTATTTAGTACAAGATTATGCATATTATATGCAGAGAAAACCTGCATGTGCACAAACAGCAAGCCAATTGCCCCCTAGCAGATAGCGCTTCCCGCCCCCAGGAAAAGCAAACAAACAGAAACCTCAGAAGGGTACACACAGCACACGTAGTCAGACCTGAGCTCCAAGGGCAGAAAACAGGTGGACAGCCCTTCCCAAGCATCTGCAGCAGGGCAGATAAAAGCAGTTAGTCCACATGGGAGGACCAATGTGCCCAGGAAACTGGACAGGAGAGCTGGCTGTATCCCTGAATCCTAGAAAGGCTGACATGAACCTAGAGATATGACTGCTACTTAGAGAATCAATAGAATAAAACGTCTTGTATGACACATTCAGATCTGCTAAACAAATGTCTTTAACGGAATGTCTGTAGTGACAGGGTCTCACTGCTAGGTCACCCACATTGTCCTCTTCTAGTCCTAAAACAATGTATGCAAATTCGGAGCACCAACACTTGAGAATTTTTCATTCACCCTGTCAAATTCAACATAAAGAGAAGCCAAGGATCAGAGTGCTCACCTCTGACCCCAAAAAATGTTACACTCTCTGAAAGTGGCTATGAAGAGTCTCTTTGAATATTCCAAATTCTAATCCCCAGATGCATGACTTTAACCCATGAAAATGCTAATCATACTAAAGAGAAAATGACCTTTGGAAATGAGAGGATTCTTCAGTTCTTTGCCATAAAGTACTCACAGAGCACTGAGCAAACACCCCACACTTCACCAAAAACATTTTACTGCTGGGTGAGCAATAAGAATGACTGAACAGGCAAGAGACGGGAAAACTGACAAGGAAAAATAAGAGAAAGGAAGAAACGCCAGGCAAGCTGTGATGTTACTCCGGAACTGCAGAGGGCTTTCAGAGTCTGGAAGTTTTAGTGAATGTTTCTGACGGAATAAGAAAATGAAAAGCGTCACCTGCTCCAAGGGCCTCCCCTGACCCCTAGGCCCGGCAGGTGCTCCCACTGCAGACCGTAACCATAGTGCACCGTAAGCGTCTGTAACCTGTCTTCAAAGACTTCACTATAGGTTTCTGGGCAGAGGCTGCTCACCAGTAACATCCCCAGCCCTAGTCAAGGGCCTGGTAGAGAGTAAGTATCAATATAATAATAATAAACATTTGAATAAATGAACAAAGGAATGGAATGTAGCACAGGAGACTGGTAGTAGGGAAACCATGGCACAGAAAGCTCAGTGCCTTGCACAGAGTAGAAAATCAATAAGCATTTATCAATTAAATTAAAATTTATATAACATTTTTAGTCCCAGAGTACTGACATGATATGATTTAATAAATAAAGCATGAGACAGACAGAGAGTTGAGCAGTAAAGCAAAACAACGACAGAAACACATTCTTGGAAGGACTGAGGCCATGTCAGGCTCTCTGTACACCTTCTACCACATGTGTCAAGGGCTTGGTCAGGGTCACACAGGCTGCCATTTGTCCTTGTTTATATGAAGTAGGCAACCAGGGGAAGAACTGAACAGAGTGGTTTAGCGCAAAAGCAAGCAATTATTTTCTTTACAATCCTCTCTTACATAATCACATTCAAGTTATTTTAAAAATTGAACTGATGGACCGATTCGGTTACCGCCACCAAGGTGTTATCAATGAACCAGAGAAAAGAGCAGCAACAAACTGGCCAATATACCTCATAAACACCAAGGCTACTTCTCGCCCTGCACCCACTGCTCCACCTGCTGGCCATCACTGCACCCCACCTCCGAACTGAGTACGCGTCTCAGGGCCAATTCTGTCCTGCAGAGCAAGCACTTCTGCCATGCTTTCTAATTGTCATCATCAATATCACCACCACCATCTCACTTCACTGGCTGCCATCACTGCCAACATTTATCCACTGCCACCTACCATTCCAGGCACTTACTATATATCACCTCATTTTGCCTTGTATAATGTGTGCTTTTTGCCCAAATGTCTGAGGGAAAAATAAGGATGTGCATTGTACATGGGTGCAATGACTGCATGCCATGGGTATAATAGTCCCGTGTACAATGCACACAAAAACATGGGTGTGCATTACACATGGCAAAATACAGTACGTCCTTTAATCAAATTCTCAAAAATCTTATGAGGTATGGAATTTCACTATTTCCACTTTACCAACAAGAAGTCTGAGGCACAAAAAGATTAAGTGCCTTGCTAAGACCATGTGCTAGAAGGTGTGGAGTCCATTCGATTCAGATGTGCATGCTCTTAACTGTTACGTCAACACCGACTAGCCCTTCTGGTCAGGGCCCCTGTGCTGACCACCAAGACGCCTTTAGCTTCCTGAATCCCTGTCCTCCTTCCCTACTTCTTAGCCTGTACCCAAGTGTTCTGTTTTGTCATGTTCTTCCTTCTACGGCTTTATCCTGGTAACTCACTGCACAATAACCCTGCTCTTCCCCAGGACGGGGGTTCTACCCCATCCGTGGCCAGCCTAGTGGCTGAGTCCCTTCCACCTGCTCGCAGACCTTACAAAGGAGAGACATCCAAATACGGATGGCTCTCATTTTCCAAGTGCTGCCCCCTCCCCTGCTACTGTCTTGAGCACTCCTATCACCTGTTGCTTGCCCAGATTTGAACTTCCACTCAAGACCTGAGCCTCTCCAATCAGTCCCTGCCATGAGGCCACCCCAGTGGGTGGGTGTATATCCGAGTACTAGTCTCTCCTGCACATTTCTGATCCTGCGAGCAATCACTGGTCTTGTCTGGCAAAGACCTGAAGCTGCTACCGGTGGTAATGAACCTCACTTAATACTCACCATGTCCCAGGAAAGCTCCTGGGTTATTTAACTATTTCCACCGCAGTCCAATGAAGACTCCTTCTCTCAAGGCAGCCCAACCCCAAAACACAAAGACGCTGTTCTGAGCTGGTGGTGAATGCACAGTAGCTCCCTCTTCCTACAAGCCACCAAGGAGCCTGCCACCTGTCAGACACTGTGTAGTTTAAGTAGGTAACACTTGTGATGGGTTTTGCGACATGTAGCACACATGTTGTCCCGGGAGCGCACACATGGCATTCCACTTGCAAAATCTAAGAGCTATTTTTAAAGCCTATCTACCAGCTGAGCAAAAGCTAGAACGTTTCCTTTTGCAGACTGTTGTAACCCCATTCATCAGTCTTTCACTGAGAATACCTCAGAAAGAGCATACAGCTGGTGGGGATTACTAAACAGGATCCAAAGACACCTTAAAAAAGAAAAAGAAAAACCAAGTTGCATCAATGACAAGTTTTCAGGGAAACTCAAAGAGGGACTAGATCGCATCTCATCTGTCCGGATGTCATTTCCAGGTAGGAGCATGAGTCACAGTGCTGCTGGCACAGCCAAAAGGCACATTGGAGAGACTTCTGGGGTGTCCTGAAACCTGTAAATAGCAACGCCAGTGTCCCTGAGGCCCTGGCTAGACTTGCCTGGTCAGTTCAGTCCAGCGCGTTGCCTTGCCGGGTGATGGTGTAGTGCGCGACCACCTTTAGCCTGACTAGACTACATATTACGGAAAGCTTTCCTGGCAGCAGGAAAAATGAAAGGTTTATTTTTAATCAATGAGGGTAGGTCCCTCATTCCCTCTTTTAAGAATGCCTCCTTTTGCCAAAGGGAACCCTGTAATGGAGTAGGCAGGTTTAATGGACTGCCTCTGGCTAAGAGGTCTGCAGGTAGTTCCCCAAATTGCTGTATTCCTCCAAGGATAGAGCCTGGAGTCTGCCTCCTTTCCACCTGGGCTTTCCTTTCCATCATTAACCTACCATCAGGATGGCTCTGTGGTGACGTGTGTCCTGCTGACTCTCAGGCCCACTTGTGCTGTCTAGTACCTAGTCCACACTGAGACAAGGCCGATCACACCACATGGCTTAGTCAAACCTGAGTGGTGATCCTCCTTCGATTTAAATCATTCTCATTTTTTAAAAGAAAACTGCCCAGTTCATTATTTTCCTACAAAAGTCTTCAAGTATTGCTTTTTCAATCTTGTATTGTCCCCCAGACTTGTGACATCCCAAGGGGGCCCTCTAGAGAAAAGCCTGGGTCAAAGCCATCAAGTGTCAGAAAAGGACCACTCTTTGCCCGTGCTCACTATGGGACAGGCAGAAGAAACGCGACATAGGAAGACCAGCACCCAGGCTCTCTTAGGCTTACGGGTGATTATCGCTGACAAATATCAACATGTACATTGTTTAGCTGACAACGATACAGGAGGGATTTCCTCTCCCAAATTAAAACCATCCAACACCGATTTCTAAATTCCACTGCCCATGGAAGCCCAACCTATTTGTCATCATAGAAATAGGAAAACATTCTGCTCTCTGAGGTGTCAATGCTGTTGGCTCACATTAAGCACAGCCAGGCGTTAGGATGGGCGCTTTACCAATACTCCGTCTTGAGAAACAAGTAATTCTTCCTGGAGCCTGTAGAATGTAAGCTCCACAAGAGCAGACACTGTCCCTGTTTTCTTCACTGCTGTAGCCCCAGTGCCTGGCACACAGTAGGTACTCAACCAAATTGGATGAATAAGTTTTAATATTACTTGCCACAGTTCTCACCACAGCCTGCAAAGGTAGAGGTTACGTTTACAGAGGACACCTGAGCAAACTGGGTTTTGTGAGGGTCCCCTTACATGTGGATTTTTTTTCAATTGACCCTCGCAGTTCAAAGCTGTGTCGTTCAAGGGCCACCTGCCTATGTGGAGAACTCCAAGTTATATGGGGATTTTTCATGGTGCTGGCAGTCAACACCCCCTATCCTCACATTATTCAAGGGTCAACTGTACCTCCTTTTCACAGGAGGAGAAACTGAGGCTCAGAGATTAAGTAGCGTGCTCCCAGTCACATAGCTAGTTGGTGGCAATGCTGATTTCTACTACCATCTGCCTGCCTCCTCAACTCTCCCTGAGCCACTATGCCTATTGCCCCAGAGTCTCCTACATTCCATCACTTCCTAAAACCATTTGTATCCAGCAAAAGGCCCACCTGAATATACATTCAGGAACACTCTGGAAATTCTCCCCATTACATGCTTTATGACTGTGCCTTATAACCTAAGCTTGAGCATGTTTGGCGTCTCAAACCTAATTATTTGGTTTCCTAGTTGGTATTCTATTCAGTATCATCAGGTATTTTATTTCCTCCCATAGCTACATCTCTTTTGAGCAAGGATTACACTGACAAAACTGGAAACGCAGACCTCCTGGGAGGACTCTGCCCTTTGCCTGCTTGAACGTGAATGCCGTGGCCCAGCAAAGGAGGATCCGGAAAGCCACCCGAGCTTCACACATTTTTCATTCTCGGTGGAGGGAAGGTTACACTTCTTTCAACTGTACAGAGACTTCCAAAAAAGGAGGAACTCACTCTATTACTTATTTTTCATTGATCACCGTCATCATCCTTTTCTTCCTTTTGGCACACAACCATGTTCGACTCTCCCCATAGAAAGAAAAAAGGAGGAGAGAGAAGAGGGAAGGAGCCAGGAGGGAAGGAGAGGAAGGAGAGAGAAGGGCTGGTTAATTCTCTGCTCATTCATTGCATCCATTCCTTCACCGCCAAAGATCAAACTTCTTGAATGAATTATCTATACCCACCGCCTCCATTCACCTCCTCCGCACCCATTCATTTAAGGCCAAACATACATCAAGTCAGGTGTTGAGAAGACAATGACGACTAAGTCTCAGAATGTATCTCTCTCTCTCCAGTTGCTTCTCTAAATCAGAGAGGCCACCGTTCTTACGTCCCTGGCAGCGCAGTCCACAAGGATGTGCGGACAGGACCTCGATCCCCGCACACTGTACAGTAAGTTCCGGATCTCCCCACACCCCGTCTCCTCGCTCCCTCATCTGCTAACAGCAACACCAACCTTCCAGCACCGTCCCTGACCCCGGTCCCTTCCACAGATGCAGTCAAGGTCTACACCCTCCCGGCAATGTGGCTCTCGCGTCTGTTTGCTCACTTCCATTTCTACGCCTACATCTTTGCTCTGGCTTTCCTCACCTTTCATCGGGACGGCAGCGGCGGGCGGCCTTCTAACTGACCTCCCTCCTCCCAAATACGTAAATGTGCTTTTAATAAATCAGACTTCCCAAGGACATAATTCTCGTGTCATTCTCCTAATCACAATCGTCCACAAGTTTCCTTTTAACTACAGAACAATGGCAGACTGGCATCCGAGGCTTCGACAGCAGCGGCACAGCCTACTCTGCAAGTCACTCTGATTCAATTGGAAGTGAACTGTACTGAGCTCCCCTGAACATCCAAACATGATTCAAACTAACACTCAAGTAGCCTAAGTGACAGTTATATTTTATGCATTTCCAAACTAATATTTCCCTATAGCCTCATTATTATTATTCAGAATCACTGAGTTGCTTTAAGAAATGCCTGTTCCTTTTTTCCAACAATAATAATTTTCCTATGAGTCTTTTCCCTCTGTTCCTCATGATGTAATATTCTAGCCTTTGGGACTCCTGGCTCACTGAAGTAACTACGGTACAAACTCTAAGTTTAAAAACCAAACAAATACTTCTTTGTACCATTTTACATCATTTTCAAGCAATGTTTTTTCTTTCACTCAGGAATGCTTTATGTGTAACTGTAATATATTAAAGAACACTTCTGTCACCCTGACTTACGTAGCTCAGTGGGTTGGGCATCATCCTGCAACGCCAAAGATCGCCAGTTGATTCCCAGTCAGGGCACATGCGTGGAACTGCCGGTTCAAGCGTAGGAAAGGCAACCAAAAGATGTTTCTCTCCCTGGCCTTCTCCCTCCCTTTCCCTCTCTAAAAGTAAATAAATAAAATCTAAAAAAAAAAAAGAAGAATTCTTATCTCAAAGTGCCAACACCTAAGCCGACACCTGCTGTTACTGCCAGGAGAGAGAGAGAGGTACAAATTGAAATGTAGGGGAAAACAAACACTGGATGCTTGGGTCCTCATTTCTGAAGGGAACTGTGAATCCCTAAGGCAAAATTGGGCCCAAAGGATCCCTCTTACTTGTAAAAACGTAACCCTTTTAAAACACCTTGAAATACAATGAATCAGACATATATATGCTTCTTTACTGCCTCCACTACAAAGTTATAACGAGTCATTTTAGGAAGGTCTAGCTGCAGGACACGAAGGAGTCACGTAACGTGAATTATACCAAAATGGAGATTTCTTAATTTGAGCCCTGGCTGGTGTGGCTCAGTGGACTGGGCGCTGGCCTGCGAACCTAAAAGGTCACCGGTTCAATTCCCTGTCAGGGCACATGCCTGGGTTGCAGGCCAGGTCCCAGGTTGGGGTAGTGTGAGAGGCAGCTGATTGATGTTTCTCTCCCTCTCTTTCTCCTTCCCTTCCCCACTCTCTGAAAAATGAATAAATATGAACTTAAATAAATAAATGAAAAGTAAAGTCTTCTCTCTACCTATTACAAAAAAAAAAAAAAGAATTGGAAAAACTACTGAAACGTCCACCAAGAATGTAGCCTTGCATAGAAGCTTCAACTAATATTTCCATTATGGTCAATAAATTTCAAACAGGGAATTTTAAGGGGATTTCGAGCTTCATATTAATCTCATCACTTTTACATTAAAAAAATCACTAAAAACCCAGATGACATTTTTTATTCCATATTTTGTATTCCACACAGGTTCAGATGCAGCCTTGCACACGGTCAGCAGTCAGTAAATGATGACTTCGGGCTGCAACTGCATAATGCTGCATTACATAAAATCTTGTCCTCTAGTACTTCGTGTTTACTTTGTGGGAAGAAATTTTGTATCACATACCTCTTGGACTCCAGGACACCTTGTAAAGTGTTCAAGCAATACTTAGCGACTGCCTGAATCATGGGACTTTATATTTAACTAAAATGCATGAAGTTGCTGAAATAAAAATACAGACCCAGGAGGCAATTTTTGTATCTGTGTCACAGATGTGGGGACAAAGCTTTCTATCACACCACTGGGTAGCCTATGGCACGGCAGTGTGTTACATCTGGTTTATGATGGGGTCCTCCTCTTAGTCCATTCTAGACCAAAACTCAATTACCTCTGACGCAACATGGTTGTTCATTAACTTGTTGAGGTTCTGTTTACTATGGAACGTGACTTTATGTAAAATTTATAATTAACATTGTCCCAGAGAGAAAACGTAGTATCTGGTAATATCAAGAAACTGACTGAGAACTTTCGGAGCTTCCTAAGGTAAAAACCAATTTTAGGTTATGGGTAATTCCTTTTGTGATTTGAATCCGCCACCGTGATAGCTAACCACGATCACTGCTTTCCCCAACACTGCCTTCTCCTTATGACATACACACACCCGCCTCGAGGTTTAGCACTTTCTCATGGCAAGTACTCCTCAGGATCCCCTCAACAAAACTCTCTCTACACTTGCTGTTATTCTACCATGGGTGTGTTCACAACCTCCAACTGACACACACCAGGACTGTCCTACGGGTGACTTCTTGATGGGGGAAGCGGGGTATTCCTGCCGAGCCAAGAGTGTGTTCCGTTATGGTCTGTGGTGAAAATGACCTTCCAGGGGACCAGACTTGGTCATTGGATATTTGTTTCATGATTGCCTCCAACAGGTCTTTTTTAAAAAGCACAAGGAATCTCCTGCTCTTTGGCTTTAAATACAGATTGCAGTTTTTAAGGACAACTCTAAAAATCACTTGGACATTAAATTTCTTATATAACCCAGAGGTGTATCAGTAGAAAAATGCCTCTCTTATTGTCTTGTTCTCTAATTCTCTTATTACAATGTTGACAGTTTTCACAGCATTTTGGACACTTTAAAGAAAACATAACTAGAACTTGAGAATTCATTTAAGCAAAAACTGAAACAAGAGAATGTTTACTTTCAATATTGCGATTCGCTTACTAACTATAACTCTTTATAACTGCATATTCAGTTAGTAACCAGTGTATACTTAAAATGAATAAGATGGTAAATTTTGTTACGCTCTGTATTGCATTATAATCTTTTAAAAAAAAAAAACTAAACTAAAAATGTTCAACCCTCTTAGTTCAGTACCATCTCAGTTCTGAACGACCTGAGAGGGCCTGTGTCGCCCTCCCACCCCCCACCCTGGCCGCTGCCTCTCCCTGCTCCCTGCCACCATCACGTCACTGACATTCCCAAACCCACACGGTCTGGCCAATCCCCTAGGGGACCTGTCCTGCCTGGATTCCTAAGGCCCTACGTCTCGGCACTCAAGCTCTGTCTGTCGTCACCCTGAGCTGGCCTGGAAGGTGATATGCAGATGCTGGCTGCCTCTCTGCTGGGTGCAAGTGGACAGGACATCGTTTTCTCTAAGCCTGAGCCCTGAATTTAGGAATGTGTAACAAACAGTACCATGAACACAACACAACAAATTCAAATGACATATGCCAGCTGTGCTCATTTGTATAACTTCCTTTTTTATCTCTTGCAGTTCCAAAACATATTTCACTCCTAGCAGCAATACCCACACCCGGCCTCTGCCTGAAATCCTTCAGAGGTGATCTTTAAGGTTCACATGGTGACAATTCCAGTCAAAAGAAAGGAGGAAGTGAACAGGATCA
>VMDR010001609.1:0-40261 GCA_007922815.1 Macrotus californicus
GTGAACGAGGCTGGAACATAACCCATTCATTGGGTGACTTTCATTGACGGAGTTAGGACAGTAATGTTCTTTAGTCTTTTTCTGCGGCACGTGTGCTGGAGACATATGTTAGTGGTTCTGTTCAAATTCTAGCTTCACGGGGAAACTAATGTCAGGCCACTCACTTAACCCCCGAGGCCCAGCCCTTCTTCTCTCCACAAGGTGGTAACTCCACCCCAGGGATGATGGGAAGAGGAAATGGTGAGAACAATGCTCCTTGATTGCTAGTCGGAGTTATTTATTTCTCTAGTTGCCGGGGGAACTGGCCGAGCCCCGAAACACGGACATGTGAGTTGCGAGTGCCCGTGTAATTGGAGCACAGCCTAAATGTGTGCTCCTCCTGCACACAATGGGGCTCCTGTGAGTGAATAAAAGTGTCCCAAGAGCAGCTGGAGAGACACAGGCAGCTTGTCCTGTCACTGACCAGAAACGGTGTCCTTGCCTTGACAGTGGCGTGAATAAAACAGAAATCAAAAAAAGATTCCTTGAATGAGAATAGCAAAAAGCAAATTACACAGTGAGGTTATTAAATTTTTTAATAAAGTAAATGATAACCTACATTAATTGTACATATAACTATAATGTATAATTATATAAACATGTAATATATAAAAGTATATAAGTATATATTATATTTTTATTCATTGGTATAAAATAAGTACTTTTATAATATCTATAACACATAGGTATTTTTTATATAGAATACCACCCAAAATTTTATAAATTTTATGGGACTTTTTAAAAAGGATGCCTAAGCACCATTTTTAAATAGTAAGATTTTAAAATTGGTCTTGAGATCATATTTATATTACAGTTCAGAAAGAAAAATACTTCAACAGAAGCACTCTTTATTACTACATATTCATTCACCTCTCTGTATTTTGTTTTACCGAAGCTTATTTAAAGGTACTTTGTAGAGTTAAGCAGTTTGGAAAAAATGAAAAGAACAGACCAACATGACTTCATCTTCATAAAAATTCCACTCTCGTGAATGGAAGTCGAGTTTGTAAAGTCGCAGGACTGGAATAAGATGTCATAACCCCAGCATTTTAAATTCCGTTGGGGGAAACGTGATCTGTGCTTTGCACCGTGTGGGCAACGCACTTCTTGGTAAGAGTTTGGTTACTTCGATCCTTTACATCCTAACACCTTGGCTAGTAAAATAACAGCGTGTCCCCCCCCCCATTGGTTTCATGCCTTAAATAATGAGTTTTTATCCTTCGAAAAAATGACTACTCTTGGACAGCAATGGCTGGTGCTGAGGGTACTTGGTGTGTTTGTCTACATTTACAAAAGAAAATCGAAAACAGTCCCACTCTCAACCGCAAGGATCAGCTTTTCCTGAGCAGCTGCAGCTGCTCACGGCTCACTGCTCGCTGCTGACTGCGGCATTGCCAGGTCCTGCTCTTTACTGGGGGGTTTTCACCCAACACGCCCTGGACGCTGGGATCCTGGAGCTGTTACTCTGGCAGCAGCAGACCTGGCACCAAGAAACAGTAGTTTGTGTTCCCGTGACTACCACTAGGAAGGATAAAACATCCGACCGTTTGCTGTTGTGGTCTTGCGTCCATTCCTAGGCCTCTTCTGCACGTGCTTTCAATTTTCATCTATTGTCTAATCTGTGCTTGTAACTCCATAGGGAAAAAAAAAGTTTCCTTGATTTGAGACGCATCCCTAACTACACTTCTGTTGTGACAGAGAGACTCGACGTGATTATCGGGTGTATGTTTGGATGCGGCTACATGGTGTACACATTTACACAGGCATGCATAAATTCCCCAGGGAAGGAGCCTTCTCCCTGGGCGTTATTTCATCAGGTGTCAAGTTCAAAGGCTATCTGCGATTGTAATTCGATTCCCTTCTTGGCTACTGCGGTGGCAGCTCCAGAAGATGAAATTCCCCAATCCGCAGCCATATGCCCTTCTTTCCAGCGGGACTTAATTTCCCTGCGAGGGCCGCCTCCCCGGGCCACTGAAGATCTGTCCGCTTTCCATCCAGTTACACGTCTTATATTTGATCCAGGGTATTTTTTTTCCAAGTTGTATTTTGTCCCAGGCTCCCTGTGGTCATATTGATTCATTTAAGTGAGGCTTTAGAGCTGCGTTGTTTCATATTCCGCGTTTTGTGCAACTGTAGTTTCAGGAAAACAATTCACCCCGTCTCCCTGTCCCCTTTTATTTCGGGGGGCCTTTGTTGATGCTCAGCAATGTTGCTGGCAGAGTTTGGAAGATGAAAATTCAATAATAGAAATAATTATTAAACCTGCCTAAGAGAAGCCATCATTGCAAGTATCAGCATGAAATAAATGGGTTGGTTTCCATTTGGACTGTTTTCCAAAAAAATATTATACAGACTCTTTCCAACCCAGCCACCTGCCGCGTTGGCATTATTTTCTACAATGTGCTTCAGCCCAGAATTCTGTGCATTTTGTATGTAATCCATTTGTTTACTGCTCAGAGTGTGTTCAAGTAGAAAGGGTTGAAGTGTGGAAATTGCGGAAGCAAATCTTTGGAGCTGTCTTCAAAGCCTGGCCCCAGCTGATCACAGTTACGACACCACTCGCCTGCAGGATTCTCAGCCGCTATGCAATTGCAGAGGTCTTAGCTACACCAAGATATTAGGAGCAATCTTCCCCCTTTTGCAAATGGAAAAAATTAGGTAGTATAATATATCAAAATAGAAAAATAAAGAATGTACTTAATATGACATTTTATATTAAAATTCATATATATAATTGTGTGTCTGTGGTTTTGGGTGTTTGCCTCGCCACCAGAGAAAAAATCACACCTGCGGAGGAAAGCACAGCAGGCCCTCGGGTGTGGGCACACCATCCTGGTGCCTCTAGTTGCCTGTGCTGAGAAGCCACAAGCGTTCTTGAGTTCCTGTCTCCCTGGGATGTGGGTACCACAAGATGCTGTGTCCTATCCCAGCCTCGAAACCCCTCTGCTGGCTTCACCCCTAGTTTCCCACTGCTTCTGGAATACATTCCTCAGACTAAAATGTGCCTTTGCCCTGGGACGCCCAAGTTTCAGCTGTCAACTCTGCAAGGAGATCCCCCATGACATGCAGACCTGGACCCTCTCAGATACTGACTTTATCCAAGACTTGACCTTGACTTGTGACCCTGATATATATAAATGTCAGGAAGCAAGTCTGCTGCTTTGCTTTCTGACATTTCTCTTGATTCTTGTTTGTTCCATCCACAATCTGAGGCACAGACACCTCTGTGAAAGCCTTTTGTACAGCGATACACTTCTGGGAACTGGCTACCTTCCACGGCAATATACAAGTCCACTGCTGAGATGTGCAAAACCCAAGAGTGGAATTTGTTACAAAGTTTCTGGATGCAACTCTCGGAAGCAGAGATGCCTGCTGGTCTGTGGAGTTATCGATGATGCTCCCCTTGCTTGTTAACAGGAAACTAGAAGGCAACTACAAACATTTGTTTCCATTTGAACTTCTTCTAACGTAATCATCTTCCATTACAGTGACAACTTCACAGCAGAGTCTTGGTTCGCTTTTTTTATACTCTTTGAAATGATACCATTAAACAACTCTTCTGAAGGGATCTGAAGAAACCACATGAAATTTATGAGACTCTGTCCAGCTGTAAACCCCTTGGCCTCCCATCAAAGTGGGGTGAAATTAGCCAGTGGGATCCATAGTTATTATTAGAGGTGGACAGGCCAACAAGGCAAATGATTCTATAAGGTTTCTGTCCTGAGGGTACCACACTACAGACAAATTTACTTTCACTCCAACAGCCTCTTAGGGGGATTTCAGAATGTGAGCTGTTTGATGAATCCCGCTTTTGAGAGCGGTCGGGATGCTTCTAATGTGCCGTAAAAGGAATTGCGTTTCTGTCTCTAGGTGAATTCCCTTGCTTGTTCTAATTGCAGTTGGCATGTAATGCCTTGTGTGCTGTCTACTGTGAAACTGTGTCTGCCTTCAGCTCTTGCCTGGGGAAATAGTTTCTGGGGAAAGTAGCCCAACAATCCCTAGGAATTAAAAGAAAACAATTTTTGCGCCAAAATACATAAATCCGCAATGCCTGAGAGACTATGTTTGCATAGCCTTAACATTTAAGGTCTATCACAGCAAATTCTCAAAGGCCCCCAGCTGGAAAAATGATAGTTTTGACAGGAAGTATGTTTATATAAAAAGACATTTGGTCACCGAGAATTAAGGAGAGACACTCCTGGGTTGTCTTTTTCATGAGAAGAAAACGGGGAGGGGAAAAGATATTTTCGTTAGCTCATTGTCTTCCTGTTCCCCGGCTGCACGGAGATGTGACTGACATATAACCCGCGTGGAGGTAGAAAACGTGATGTCACGACACACGTATATATTGTGAAATGATTCCAATGGAGGTGAGTTCACACTCCTGTCACCTCACATGCTCACTTGCTGTAACGAGAACTTTTAACATCTACTCTCTTAGCAACTTTCGAGTACACAAAGTAGAGTCGCCTTGTGTGCGCTGGATCCCAAAAACCCATCTTTATAACTGCAAATTTGCATCCTTAAACCACCTTCACTGAATCCAGAAGGAGTAAAGGCCGCCTAAAAGTGTAATAGTAAAAAAAATACTGATCTAACAATGCTCTATTTCTAATAGTGTATAATATTATGTCATAATATTAATAGCAATATATTGGCACATTGCATGACTGTTAATGCTATTTAGACTACGCATTACTATGGTGAAACATATGCTAATATATTATTATTGCTTTTATAAATAACCTGTTGAGCTTGAAGAGTTAGGGAGAGAAGGGGGAAAAGACGGAAGAAAGAAGCCTGAGGATTTGCTTGTTCCTTCCCAATCTGATCACCCATAAACATGCACACACACTTTCCTGATAGAACATCAAAGAAGATAACCAAGAGCAGTCTGAAGAAATGACTCATTTATCTGTTTACATTGTTAAAAATATTGCTTTGGGAAAAACAATCCTTGACTGCTTTTTTTTTTTTTTTTTTCATTTCAATGACAACCTGGGACTCAGTAACACCATTTTCACCAACAGTGATGTACCACTGCACAACTAATTCGACTCATTAACAAGAGCGGTGTGCCTCGGGGGCGGCGGGGGTGGGGGCGACGCTTCCACAGGGAAGAGAAAAAAGACACACACACCAGGTCTGCCAAGGCAGCATTTCAGAAGAAAATTCCCTTCTAGAAACAAGTTACTTGAATTAATGAGCTTAGTGGAGGCGCCGACTACAGCAGATCCCCCTGTCCCGGAAGCTCCGACGATGAGAAAATCCTTCAAAGGTTCCTGCTAGGCTCTGAAGTCCAGAGCGAGTCCCGTTTTATTAAAAGTCTCTCCCTCTTTAATGAAGGAGATTAGTTTGACTTTGACATTTTTTTGACCGGAGACTCTTTCCCAGGGAGGCAGGGTCATCAAACAGAGCAAGAGGGACACCAGTCTCTCAGGTAGTGACTTCTGCTCCCACTGGTGTGGGGCAAACGGGCAGAAATATGCCAATGTCATTTCTGGCCTTATTATCTGGAAATGCTGAACAGTCCAGTGTGAGAGGCTTTGGGGAATAATTTAGGTACAACTGCTGTTAGGCACTGCCCAGCAGGGGCTGTGTTTGGGTTCTCCGGTGCCCCCCGTTATTGCCAATGTTGAGGATACCACTGGAAGCTCCCTGTGCCTCTGGGGCCTGTGAAGGGTGATTGACGTCAAGCAGATACAGCAGATTCATTTAAGGTGCAGCTTCTGTCTTAAGAGGATGCGCTATAAGCTCAGATTGAAGGCAGAGGCTGAAATGCCTATAAGCACCAGGTGACCCTCTAAAGAGCCATGGTGTTTTCTGTCCTTGCTACTGATGCCAGCCAGGTGGCAGGCGGGCAGGTGGGTCTGTTTTCAGGGAACAGCATGGCCGATCCCAGAGTGTTCAGAGCGCGCTGGTCGGGGTTCAGGTCCCAGCTGGGCCATGTGCTAGCTGTGTGACCCTGGAGAATAAGCTATTGAGTCTCTCTATGCCTTCCTTCTCTCACTTGTGACATCCAGGAAATAATGATTGTGGCACTTCAGAGGGTTTCCGAGGTGGTGAAATATGAAAACGGCATCCAGCCCAGAGATCGCTTTATTATCGTAAGCCACTCTTATGCTTTTAGGAGTCGGAAATCCAATTCTGTACATCAAATCTCCCAATTTCAAGTGCTAGTGACTGGTTTTAGTGTTTTCAAGTGATTGGTCTGCTCCATAAACCCCATCCAAGGGGACAAGGCGGCCCAAAGCATTGGGGTTGCGACTTCTCAGTCAAGCGCATTTAAATCCCTTAAGAAGCTCTTGTGACACCCCCTCGGGTTTTAAGGCTCAGTGGCCATTGTTCACAATCACTTATTCCCTTGTGTATCCGTCACAAACTTTCTGTTTGAAAAAACAAAACACCTTGCGGCAGCTTTACACCAAAAGCCCAAGTTTCAGTTCTATTGAGAAAGGAGGGACTTGCTTTTTGTAGCAGCTCCTCAATTCAGCTGCCAGGGCCACGTCTGGGCACACTTATGCACAGTCACGTACAGGTATTCGCAAGAGGTGAGCACGGAGCGAGGAGGGGGGGTCCAGATGTGTCATATCGGGGGTTATCCGATGATACAGAGATGAAGCTTAGCAAACCTTGAGGCAAGAAGTTGGTAGGATCCCTTTTAGCTTTTCCAAGTATCCACAACTTTAGCGTGGATAACTGGAAACTCCGTAGCTGCATAGACATCTCGGGCGTTGACGAAAAGAAGATTCATAGAGTCCACAAGCCAGGGATGTGTGTGGGCCGGGGGAGGGGTAAGCAAGTGGAGTAGGGGAATAGCCTGGAGGGCTAAGGATGCTCCAAATGAAACTTCAGGCCCATTCTTGTCCTTGAATGAGTCTGGAACAGAGGCCCAGAATCCTGTGACGAGAAGAGCAGACAAGTTAACGTTAGTCTAAGAGCTATTTCAGGGCAGTTGGTGACATTCTACTTCTGTCCTAGAGGAACTTAAATGTGACTCCTGTAGAGTAGTGGATCTGGAGCAGGCCCGCGTGCTGAGCGGTCAGGGAAGTTCAGAAGAGCATCAGAGCGAACCTTCATAGTCTCTCTTCTCACCAGAACGCACACCGCTCGGAGGCAGAGGGTTGTCTGTTCAGTGTGCGCAGCAAGCAGCACTGCTCTGCGTCATCAGTTGTGGGGCTCGCGGTCCGAATTGCTTGTTACTGTGCTCGTGGAGACACACACATGTGATTTCGCTTCAATGCCAATTTTGGTTTTGGCGTCGTTTCTATTTTGCGGCTTCTGCGGGATGTAAGTGAAAAACAGGTGCGCTCGACACTTAAAACAGGCTGCTTCGGACGCAGATGGCTCTTCAGAATGCAAGTCTGGTCATCTTAGCCTGATCACTACGTTTCCTTCTGCGAGATTTCCTTTCTTGCTTGAAACGTCTCCCTGTCGTTGAAAGAGGAAAGACGTGTTCACCACATTCATTCGCACACACACTCATCATTTACTTATCACCAGCTCCATTGGTTTCCAAGTCTGCCCCGGGCATGGTCTTTGGAAGTGGGGAGGAAATTGTGGGCCCACAGCCCCCCACCCTCCGTGGAGATATTGATGACAGAAAACATTTCCTCTGGGCTTTCTCTGCTCCCAGAGCTGTTTCAGGCCTTTTGCATAGATGGGCTCATTCATTCCCTTCAGCCCACTCTGCAAGTGAGGTTCCTATTATCCGTATTTTGTAAATGAGGAAATAGAGGGACACAGAATAATTTGCCTTCACGGCAGGGACACCTGGCTCCACCGTCCACACTTCCACTCCCAGCCCAGTTTCGGTTCTCTGTGCGTGACAGAGGAGACCCCAGCGTAGCCTAGGCTCGCTGCATGGGCTCGGAAACCACACGCTGAGCCGAGGCTCTTCTGTCCTCAGAGGACAGGCCATTTGGGAGGCATCAAACACATGTGCAGGGAACACTCTCTTCCCTGAAGCCCGTAAATCACTCAGCTCCCTCACATGAGGATGCAGAACTTTGAAAGCTCAGCTCTCTCGCTGGTTGGTACGTGTTCCGTGTTGCCGACCCGTGTGTACATTTCTGGAATTTTTCATGTGAGCCACACGGCCGTGGGAAGGTGCTCTAATTTAAGACAGGAACAGTGCTCATTATTACTACCACGATGAGTTATGCCGCCGCCTGACAACTGGAAAGCCGGGTGCAGAGCCTCTGCCTTCAATCCTTTTGTCTAGGTCTCAGTGTGGCCGAATCAATTCTGTACGTTCTGGCTACAGAATGTATCACAGGACCCAAAAATCATTGTTTGTGAGGAAGCACTTTCAGTTACACATGCTCAGATTAAATTGATGGATGGTTCTCCCTGGAGAAAACCTTTGTGAGGCATCTCTGTGAGTCCCTACAGAAAATGATGACGTATTCCGTGTACCCGAACATAGAAGGTTCTGCTTCTCTATT
The DNA here is from genome assembly GCA_007922815.1 of Macrotus californicus. Lineage (NCBI taxonomy): Eukaryota > Metazoa > Chordata > Mammalia > Chiroptera > Phyllostomidae > Macrotus > Macrotus californicus. The sequence continues at coordinate 8,487 of VMDR010001609.1, forward strand.
TCCTCAGCCTGTTTGTCTCGATCTGAATTTGCCTATGAGAGATGGAAGAAATGGGTATTATGCAGACTCAAGTATAGTCATAATTTCTTGTTTCCCTATTATAATAATTCCTTACACTCTGTGAAAAGGTCTCTTATTTTTCCAATATGCATTGCCTGAATAGGGTAAAATATTCAAAGGCAGCAGAATGAGAGAAAACCAGAATGTGACAGACCCATTTATGGAAGTCACCAGAAGGTGCTAGTGAGGCATTGCTTAAATGATGAGCTGAGAGTAATTAATGATCTTTCGGGATCTAAGAGTCATCATTCAAATGAGGGAGGTTGTCCAGTGACACATTGGGGTCGTGAAAGGAAACAGGTCTTTCACTAGAAACGGAGAGGATCTGCAGAATCTCCCTGCTTTTCCTACTGCTTTTAGGGCCCTGATCTGTACCCTAAAAATCCTCACCAACAGGACAGTTCGGCGAGGACAGATGTGCCAGGCACACCCTCACGCCGGCTCCTGCGCCTGTGGGTCCCGCTGTGCTGCTTTGTGTAATTTGAATTGGGGATGTGCTCAGTCAGGATGGATCAAAGTGCCCAAGAGCCAACTGCGAGAATTCAAAGGCAAAAAAAAAAAGAAAGAAAGAAAAAGAAAAAAGGCTTCAGATGATCTGGAAAATATCCAAGCTTCCCAGTGTTTTAATTTCTTGCAGCGTTTTACCTTTGGGGGCTTTGCAGAATTGAACTGCGGTTGAAGTTAACTGCTCAGCAGGGTGCTGGCTTCTATCATTTTTTTCCCTAATGAATGTACGATCAGAAATTGGATTATCTTCCTTGGATTTTCTTACCTATTTGTCTGAGCTGCTCGAATCCTTGCACTGGAACAAATTCACTGAGCATCTTCCTGCTTCTGGGGGGTTGGGGGAACAAGAGATACAGAGATGCTGTTAACCATTAGATAAATCGAGCTACTCACGTGAAAGACCACAGCTGGGCAGCTGCTCCCAGCAACACCGAGACACGGGGCTCAGACAAGAAATATGGAGCCTTATTAAAATTTCAAGGACGAGGGAGACAGGCAAGATATAATGAATGGTACTGGAGTCTGGCCAGGTCAATGGTGTTAAAACTCACTCAGAGAAATAGATAAATCCGAGGCCCTGGCCTTTGTTTAACCTTCCATCCAAAAAAAAGATTCTCCTGTGCCAAAACTTTTGATGATATTCCAGAATATCTGTTTAATAGGTGACTCAAAGGGAATGCTGCCTTCGATTTAATCACCTTGGGCTCTGCTGAACCCAGGTGTTATATAGAAAAATAGACAGTTTTTATCTTTATTTGCCTTTTTAGACTTTATGAAGGCACTGAAGCAAATTGCATATTAAAACATTTTAAATCACGAAAGGAAATGGAAATCACATATGGAAGAATATTCTTCATGACAAAAAAGCTCAAAAACAGTGAAACCGTCATCCTACAGCCGAATTTGGGGTGCATAGTAACAGGAGTCTCGTAGTTATCATCTGGGCGACATCTTTGTCGTAAAATAAAATTGTGTTAGCTTTAATAAGAAGAGGTGTAGGGTTTCACCCTTTGACAAAAGTGACCCATACATCATTCGTCTCCTGAAACTTATTCTAACCTTCTCCCCAGACTTGATTGAGAGTGTTCTTAACTTGTAACAAAATATTCTATAAATATGGAAAAGAAAACCTCCAACTCACTACGCTTTTAACATACTCAATAAACTTGACAAGCCACTTTTAAGGGTCTCCTAGATGACCTGCTCACTGATAATTAGAAAATAAAATTTCATTGCCATCGGGACATTCTCTTCAGCTGGTGTTTATACAGATTCTTAGAACTGGAAGGAATCAAAGGCATCACCTGCCCAACCGACCACTCAGTCAGGATCCTCTCTCTCCTGCCCACGAACCAAGGAGAACCCAGCTTCTTTACAAAGATGAATGTCCCGCTTGTAGATGCTTTCATTATTTGAAAGTCCCTCCTTTTATGAAGCCGAATTTTGTCTCTGTTACTGTCAACCCTGATTCTAATCATCTCCTTCAAAAGAAAGTAGCATTCGTTGAATTGATATCTCGACCTGGGCCCCTGATAAGTGTGTGTTCCCTTTAAAACAAATGTATTGAGCTCTTTATGGTTGACACACTCACTTTTCTGCTTGTATTGTTTATACTTCAGGAACATGGTTACAAGAAACAAAAACAAAAAGGGAAGAGGGACCACCATATCTGGATGCCTGTGGGTTTTCAATAGAAGGTAAACTCTGATTTTGAGAGGGATGCTCTTAAAGAAAACCCACTGAAAAAGGAAATAAGTGTGTAGTGTTAGCAGTAGTGTGTCCGTGACCTTGCTTGTTGGGGTCAGACTACCAAGACAGGAGTTGCAAACGAGCCCGAAATTTTCAAAGCTGCATTTCAGCGGCGTCAAAAGTCAGTCTCTTTCCTCTTTGTCAGGAAGAGTTGACATAGAGCTTTGGGACTGGAAAATTCTTCCCATAAAATTTTAATGAATTTTAAAGGAACCATTCTAACCGAGAGAAAGAGAGGGAAGAGGGAGAGGAGAAAGATGGGAATAAATCAGGCTAATCTAGATCTCTAAAACAGCTCCATAACTACCTGGAAAAACTCAAATAACAGTCAGATCTTGAGCTAAACTGTGAATCACATTTGAATGAAATTTGACTTCCTTGTGCAGAGCACAGCGTTTGTCGGCTGGATTTTAAACAGCTTGAACCATTGGCTATTAGCTATGTCACCATGAGATGCTTGGAAAGGACCGAAGGGTCCCGTGTGCCAAAAGAGGCCTACCCACGCCCAGCCTTATTTTATTCTTTTATTTTTTTTTTAAATTCACATACCATGGGAGATCAAAACCAGAGATGTCAAAATGGAAAAAAAATAAGCAAAAAAAATATTGGCATGTGTCAACAAAACCTCGTGACCCCTCCCCCCTTTGAGAAGCCAGCTCGGCAAGGGCAGCACAACTAAAAGAGCTACGTGGTAAAGGTTACCTCTGTCACCGACCGATGAAATAAAAATAGTCCCTGGACTCCAAGGTAATGGCAGAGGGAAACCAGGCACAGAGCTGGGCACCCTTGCCTTACGCCACGCTGTGGTTTATTGTACCAATAATTGCATCCCATTCCCAATAATAACTCCTATGGATTTGACATGACCCATCAAAACAAGAAGTCATGAGATGAAGGGGGAAAAAAGGGTCCTATCAAATTTTAAATGATTGAATTTTTAACAAAAGGATTTCTCACAATGCATTTGAGCTTTTCTTTGTGGGCCTTTAAATTCTTGACACGAAGAAAGTTGGAACTGAGAAACCAACCAAACCTGTGGATGAGTGGAGTGTGTGGCTAAAGAACAAGGGACATGAACACGCCTGTTAGGTGTCCGCCTGGCCAACTGGGGGGGTGCGTGTCGGCATGGCTGAGATGGGGACGAGGAGAATGTGTGTCACTCTCTGGGTCTGTGGCCGTCAGTTCTGTGTGTGTTCCTTTGTTTGCTGTAGCCTGATTTTGTATTTTGGAATGCATGGAGGTGGGAAAATAAAGATTCGTCATGTTTGAAAATCACTTTAGTCGTCTAAACAGAAAAGGTAAGGGAAGTTCAAGAGAGAGGCTGAAGCCAGAGAGAAATACTTGGATGTCACACATCTCTCTCCAGTTTCAAGTCAAGAGAGTACATGACATTTCCTAGAGAATTGACATGTGTGGAAAACAGACGTCCAAGGAGTGAGTCCAGAACTTAGTGATGAAGAGAGAAAAAGTTTTCTGTGGGTCTCTAACACCTGTTCAAGCTACCTAGGATCTAGGCTCTCAGATGTGAAATTGTAATTGATGGAGAAAATCGCATCTGTAAGAACAACGAGCCTAAAACATGAAGTCAGCTAACGAACCAATTCTATCAAAAACGTCTCTGAGGCAGGAGCTATTGACTGTCCTGGATGCCTCTTGGCTTCATCAATATATGACACTTTCCTTGTGTCCTGTTTGGCCCTCTATGGCTATTTTAGTGGATTTAGGTAAGCTGGCGGGATTTAAGTTTTAAGGATAAGGGAACACTTTTAGCAACAGTGTGTTTGAAGAAGGGCGACCTGAGCATGGAAGCCCCCTGGGGGCAGCAACTTCTGCCAGGTGGCTGTCCTTAGGGCGTTTCTGGCTAAGAACCTGCTATTTCTGCCTGAGGTTGGAAGGCAAGCTCCACGGGCTCCCTGCTGCACTCCCAGTTCTTTCCGTGTGAGAGCAGATGGGGGAAGCAGAACAAAATCCCGCCTCCGAGGCCACAGTGGAACGTTCCAGAGAGCTGCGAGGCGGCTGCTCTTTAGTTGGAGTCAGCACTAATTGGAGCGGGTGAGTGCACGTGAGAACTGGAAATTGGACTTGGCTCATGAGACAGTTGAGAAAGTTGTTAAGGCTATTATCACTACCACAGCTTGATAAACAGAAACAAATTGTGAGCAGTAAAAACATCAGCCAAGTGTTTGCAGTTTAGCTTGGTCGGTTAGAACAGGGTGCTTCAAGGGGAAGCACACAGGTCATGAGATCCTTTTTTAAGTTTTAGAAGAAACATGGTCATTCGTGTGAAAAAAATGTTAACTTATCAAGTTGTTTGGATTCTTATAATTTCCACCACATTCTACCTGGCATCAATAGCCTCAGTGGGTCCTCCTGACTAATTTGTCCAACTGTACCTTTTATATGGCTTCACTGCTATGTGATCGGTTACAGTGTCACATTTTTAAGCATCTTTGCTCCTCATGCTCCTTCCGTGTCCTCTGGGAAAAGAGCAGGTATTTTCCTCATTATATTCCCAGCTCAGAGCCCAGTACCCTGAACTGGACAACTGACACGTGACACAAAGGGGCAGCCAACATTCCTTCTGGGAACGGTCAAGGATGGCCGTACAAAATAAAGATAATTTACTGAATTTGGGACGAAGTGCACAGTGTTATTCAACTCTAGGCCTTCTCCCATTACAGATTTGTTGAGCTTACCATTCTGCTTATGTGACTATGTGGGTTTAAGTAAATGCACAGACCTTTAAATCAAATGTTTATGCACCATTTTTTTTTCATAGCTTTGCAGCTCTGAGCACAAGGTTGTCATGAGAGTATGTGAAGCTATTTGGCCAAAGAAAAACTTTTAATGATTTTGGGGGGAATTAGACAGGAGTAGTAATCATGATTACTCTAGACATGAGTTTCCAAGTATCAATTCTCATCATTCAAATACCTAAATGGAGCTTCAGATTTTTCTCCATTATCTCACGGAAGGAGACTTTGGGTCCCGCTGGGCTGTGAGAACTTGCTTGGCCTGCTGGAAATGCCAGAAGCAGCCCCAGGTGAAAGCTACTGTCCTACAGGGGACTCTGGCTCCTCTCCCCGGGGTGTTCTGCCTCTTCGTGCCCAGGTCATCATCATCCTCACTTTTCACAGCCTCAGCCTCCCTGGTTGCCATGCTTGTGACTGTTCTCTTGGACTCTCTGTTCATTTTTATTCTGGTTCCTTTCACTTCTAATTATAAAAACTTAGAAAAATTAAGCTCTACATGCAACCATTGTCAGCATGGAAGGTTCACTATATGCAAAGTGAAGAGTCTCAAACACGTTCTTAGTTGTAATTAAAAAAAAAGGAATAGTTAGTAGCCATATTTAAGAACTCTGATGCTTTCTTCGAATGGAGCTCTGTCGTTACATGTATTATGCACAATTATCTCTTGTATCACGATGTAAATTTTATTTTAATCTAACAAGCGATAACACTATAAATACATATATCTTGTAAAAAGTAAATTGTGTCATTTCTTTTTTTAAAAGATTTTATTTATTTATTCTTAGAGAGAGGAGAAGGGAGGGAGAAAGAGAGGGGGAGAAACATCAATGTATGATTGCCTCTCACACGCCCCCTGCTGGGGACCTGGCCCACAACCCAGGCTTGTGCTCGGACTGGGAATCAAACCAGCGACCCTTTGGTTTGCAGGCTGGTGCTCAATCCATGGAGCTCACCATCCAGAGCACGATGTGCCATTTCTGTCACCAGCAGAGACCAGGGGGAACCCCCAGAGCACCAGACACACCAAGTGAATCAAAGAGCACTGTAAAGACTCGGAAAATAACTGACCCTTGGACCTAAATCCCACAAGAGTATGCCAGGACTTGTTTGCCAAACCTAAATAGGTGATGGCCTGCTAAAATTTAAAAAGTATTTAAGCAGGACTCCAATTCTCTTACCATAACATCCAAAAAGTCCAGGATACAATTTGAAGACACCTGTCACACCAAGAACCAGGAAAACCACAACTTGAATGAGAAAAGAAAATGGACAAATGTCGACGCCGAGCTGAATCAGTTGCTGCAATCATCTAACAAGGATGTTAAAGTGACCATCATAAAAGTGACTTAATGAGCAGTTACAGAATCTCCTGACATGAAAGAAAAATAGAAAATATCACCAAAGCAATAGATGTTAGCAGGAAATCATACAAGTGAAAAATAACAATTACCTTGATGGGTTCAATTGTAGAGATGAGAGGAAAGATAAAAATGAGTGAATTGGAGGGCAGATGAATGGAATTTACCCAATCTCAACAACAGAGAAAAAATAGACTGGAAAAAAAAATGAAAGCCTCAGGATCCTGTGGATAAATAGCCAAAGGCCCATAATGTGTATTACCAAAGTCCTAGAAGTAGGAAAAAAAAAAAGGAAAAGGGAGAGCTGAAAGAGTATTAAAGAAAAATCGGATGAAGATTTCCCAAATTTGACAAAAGTCATTAATCCAATGACTGGAAAAACTGAATAAAGCCCAAACAGTACAAAAGGCAAATAAATGGACACCAAGACACGTCATAAACAGACTTCTGAAAACTAGAGACAAGGGCGAAGGCAGCACCTGTATGGGAACGTCCAATGATGGCAGCAGATTTGTCATTGGAAACCATGGGGTGCAGAAGGAAGTGGTGCTGAACTTCTCGGATGCTGGAAGCAAAGAGCTGCCTCTCATGGATCCCGTATTCAACAGAACTATCCTTTAGGGAGAATGGGCAATAAAGACTTTCTCAGAATGAGGATCATATTGGCACCCTGACGTCTAGCCTCCCAAACTGTGGGAAATAAACTTGTGTTGTTTATCCAAAGCAAACACAGGGAAGGATGTAGTCAAAAACAGGAATCGATGGCACTGAAAACAGAAAACAGTGGGGAAATCAATAAAATAAAATGCTGGTTCTTAAACAAAAATCAACAAAATTGATAAACCCGTTTAAAAAAAAACAGACAAAAATAAAAGGAGAGAAGATACAAATCATCAAAATCAGGACTGAAATAGATCATTGTGGATCCTGTCCCCTGAAAAGGATTAATAAGGCAATGCTGTGAGTAGCATCATGCTAATAAATTTGACAAAAAATCAGCAAGAACATAGGAGGCCTCAGCACCTCACTCAATGGGATCTAATTGACATATTAGAACACGCCACCCCAAAAACAGTGAAATACACAAGTTTTAGGGAAAAAAAAAATGAACCAGTGCCTTGAAATCCATGAACTACCAAAACTCACACAAGGAGAAATAGGTAATCTGAATAGTCCTATAATCATTACTAAAATTTTATTTGTTATTTAAAAGGTCCAGAAAATGCAAGCTCAATATGCATTTGGTTACACCAGAAAATTCTTCCAAAATATTTAAAGAATTAACGCTAGTTTTACATAACCTCCGAAATAATGCTGTTCCCGTTTTCAGGTTATATAATTGTGTAGAAAACCCCATGGACTCGACAAAGAGGAAACTCCTGTGTTCAACAAGGTCTCAGGGCACAGCAACAGCATGCAAGATCACACTTCCACGTACTCACCGTGAATGTGCATAAAACTGAAATTAAAAATAGAACACTATTTACAGTTACTCCAAAGAACATGAAATGCTTAGGTGTAAACTCAGCAAAAACTGGCCAGGGTCTGGATGCTAAAAAAATACCCGTAAAAACAGAATAACAACAGCAATAATTAGAAAATGGACACAAGACATTTGCTGAAGAGGATGTAATGATGAAAAACACGCACATGGAAAAAAGTCCAGTGTCATCAGCCACTAGGAAAACACACATTAAAACCACAATGAGAGATCGCTATATTTCTATCAGAATGGCTAAACTGGAAAAATACTTGCAACACGAAATGCTGGGGGAAATTCATAAAAAAACTGGATTCCTCACATGTCACTGGTGGGAATGTTTTCTAGCCTCTCTGGAGAACAGTTTGGCAGCTTCTTAGAAAACTAAACAGGCAACTTCCATATGATGCAGCTATTTCGCTCCTTGGCATTTATCCAGGAAATAGATCCTCAGAGCCACACAAAAGCTGGTGCAAAAATGTTTATAGCAGCTTTATTCACGACACTGGAAGCAACCCAGGTGGTGTTCAGCAGGTGAATGATTAGCAGCCTGTGATAAGTACGGACCGTGGAATACTACTTAGCAATAAAAAGGGGCAAGATATTGATGCACACAACCCGAAGGAGTCTCCAAAGAACTATGCTGAGTGGGAGGAAAAAAAACCCTATACCCAAATGTTATATTGAGTGTGATTCTACTTACAGAACACTTTAACTGACAGAATTATAGAAAAGGAGAGCAGATTTAGTGCAACTGTTCTGGATCCAGACTCTTTCCTTGTCCATATCCTGGTAAGGTACATTGATCAACACGTTACCATTGGGGAAACTAGGTATGTATACCTGGGCCTCCCTGGATTACTTCTTATAACTGCATGTGAATCTACCATTCTTTTTTAAAGTTTAACTGAAAAAAAAATTAAAGGAAAACATATTCAGACATAAAAAATACATGGGAAAGAGAACACATTTGGAGAATCTAGATTTTTATCGCCATTCTGCCAGCTCCAGCTGCTGTGCCAGGCTGGGCAGCTGCTCATGAAGTATGTCTTCCCTTTCTTTTAGGTACACAGCAATTTAGGTTTCTGTCTTTGCTGCAATTAAATGTGGCCATCTGAGTAAATGTGGCCAATGGGACGCCATAGAAGAGACAGTCCCCATTCTGAGGGCGTGGCCCAGAAAAGCCTGGGTGTCATGCTCCATTGTCTCGTTACCTTTCCTCCTCTGAGGCTTGCTGCCGAAGAACCCCTTGAACTTGAAAGCTTCATTTTGGAGATGGAAAAAAGTGAGCCTGTGACCCGGAATCACCATTTCGAGGACAAGGGACCACGACAGTCCGATTTTGGAATTCACGTGAGTAGAAAACAAACCATTTCACTTCGTCATGAAGACTCGCAGGCAGTGGGACCTCTCAACTCAGTCACACTTGGCAGCTCCTTAGAAATCAGACCCAGCACACCTTTCTGGAATATTCCACTGCCTGTCCTGTTCGGAGTTGCAGATTCATTGGTCAACCATATCCTTTGTCCAATGAGGCAATATTGGCCATGGTCTCCCACTTTGCTAGAATCTGCTCTTTAGGACCCTAAAACTGATACTTAAAGAACTTTATAGCCTTTCTGCCTTGTTCCGAGAAGGAGTTAAAGTAGCTCACAAAAAATACATACATTGAGGTCAACTCATTTAGAAAGAAATAAAGAGACAACCATAAGAAACAGAAACAGGAAATTTAAATAATCCCAGGGCGGGAGGTAAATGCATAAATACGTTCCAGAAAAAGAACCCACGCTTACCGAGAAGATTTCCACAAGATTGGGAAATGGGTTGTATGCCAAGATTTACTTCATGCTGTTTATCATTTACCAAGATTTATTTGCATGCATTTTATTAAGGGGGGAAAAAAAGCAGGCAAGCTAGAGATTGTTGAGGAAAAGGGCAGCCTGAGCTGATGTCGGCACGTGGGGAGGTGTCCCTCCTCTGTGCTCATCCAGGGGACAGTGCATAAGGAGCTCATGTCTGACATCAGCCTTACAACACACACTGCCAGGGACCCAAGATTGCGAAACTTCAAAACTGAAATATTAAAAGGAAGGCAATCCGAGGTGTAAAGAGACCCCCATTTTTTCTTATTTCTCATCGGCTTTCCTCAGAAACCTCCAGTAACAACTGAAATATTTTCCTCGGGTGTTACTGAATTGAGAACAAGATAAGGTCTGAATTCTGGGTTGCAATTAGTTTCTCAGTGACCTTTAGGCAATTATAGGTAAACTGTCACTTGTGACCAAACATGGGAACTATCTCCAAACTTCTGAAGGTTTTGAGAACCAGGAAGCAGACACAACACAGCTGATCTTTGGAAAGTATGCCTGGAAATCTCCTCTGAGCTTTCAGTGAGAGTACCATAGAAAAATATACTCATTTACACCTGATAGACGGACCAGCTTGAGCTGTAGGGTAACTGAAGATTACACGCAACTAGATTTTTCTCGGCGTAAACATAAATAACTACGTTAACTTTTTTTAAAGCCAATTTGAATAACAAAATTTAACATCACTATAAAATGTAATAATATCACAATTCCAACGTTTTCTGTTTATCAGATGGAGAATTTCAGTTGGGCTCCGCTTGAGTATGACACACAAAAATATCCCCCCTTTCAGACACCTCATCCATCCCTGTTTTTAACCTTTCCTCGTGATTTTAGGAGTTCTGCTAGGTGAACCGTGGTGTAAATTCATGCCCACAAGGGGGACCCTTTGCGCCATGGCAACGGAGCTCGTGCCGCACAAATCTAGCACTACAACAGCCTTTGCTTGCCTGCGAGATCTGCCACCAAAGTGGGCAAAGCCCTGGCCAGCCCGCGGGGTCTCACCTGGGAATCCCGGCCGGCGGATGCAAATGTAGCCCGCGGCCTGGGGGACGCTGACCAAGGAAGGCGCCCCGGCCAGGCGGGGCCTCGGCCCGCACTCCTCACCGGACTGGCACCGGTCGCTCTGGCACTCACCGATGTTGGTCGGTCTCACACTGGGCTCCCGTGTACCCTGCAGCAGGGGGAAGGGCAGAGGCGCTGCTGAGTCGTAGCCCCAGATCCTGCACTCAGGGACCCCCCCGGAGCAGGCATCCAGGCACAGGGCCACGTGCGCCCACAGGGGAGTCTGCGGGGAGGGGGGTTCCCTGGGAGTCGGCAGTCGATGGCCCTGGGACCCGTGTGTGATGCCACCAGCAAAGTGAGGACCAGGACGGGGAAGGGAATGGGGCTTCAGGGTAACCAGATCTAACCAAACGTAACTGAAGCCTCCGTTCCTCTGATGTTGCAGTGCTAGGAATTCTCAGCAAGAATAACATGAACTGTTTTTCAAGGAAATAGCTGGAAAGTCAGCAGTATCCACGTGGTCAACCCTAAATTCTTGTCTTAAAACTCGAAGGAAAGGTAATAATGAATTACATCCTAATCCTCAGGGAGACAGAAAAAAATATTTTGTATTTGAATAGATTTAGCTGGGTCATCTTATGAGGGATAGGAACAGAAATAAAACATAAATAATTTAGTACTTTATAAAAATTTAAATATTAAATATAAAACAAAGTACCTGCCAGAACTATTTTGGTTTTACGTGCATGTGCATCTGAAAAAATATGTATATAAAGTATATATGTAAAATATATGATTTATATATTATAGTATAATATACAATGTATATATTTTATATATATTATACTGTGTTTATATATTATACTGTATACAGGGTGGAGCAAAAGTGAGTTTAAAGTTGAGAGCACACAAAACACAGAGTTTATTCTTGTGTTATTATTTATTATTGCATTATTTTCTATATGAACAACTGTAAACCTACTTTTGCCCCACCCTGTATTTATATTTATATACATATTTTTTTTCTTTTTACTTTAAAATCATTTAACAACTTCCTTTTCCACACTGAATCAAATTCAAAATCATTGACCTAACACGCCTTTTCTGACCGGGCCCCACTCCCAGCTCTACATTCCTGTCCCAGAATCTCGTCTCTTCCAGGGCCGAGGTGACACTTTCCTCTCCCCTCCAAGGCAGTGTGATTGGCTGCTCTTAGCTTTCAAACTCGGTCTTCCATTCCTATCTCAGAACGACTTTCCCTTGAGGACAGCCCCAAATAAGATCCTCCGGCTTCTCCTCACATTACCCCATTGTTTCCCTTCATTGCTCCTTCAATAATGTTTATTATGTATCTATTTTTATGGAGAGTTACCTCCCTCAATAGACTCTAAGCTTCACAAAAGCAGGGACTTTGCTTCTCCATTCACCACCCCAGTCCTGAGCAACTGTAAGTAGAGCGACCTTCCATCCATGACCGAGTGGGACTTGAGTGGCATTAATTATTTGGAGTATAACCCTAGCTAGCAAATAAACTAGAGAATTGGCTATCAATAAGCAAATAATGAGAATATGATATGAGCACTCATTTTGTAATTTTAATAAAAACCTGAATGGGATCGGATGTCGAATTATAACTGCACCGTAAATTCTGTGACTCGCCAGTAATAATACATTTGTGACATGTGACCCCTGGGGTCTTTCTCCACCGTCTGAAGAAGAAACTTAGAGTTGGAAAAGGAAACTAAAAGCACATGTGAGATCAAGATCCCACAATCCTTTGGGGTGACCCTCCCGCCAAGAACCTTCAGCCTCTCAAACTTGAATGTCTACTTTTTACCTATGTTTATTTCACATTTAAGGATAGACCAGTATTCACTAAACCGTGGTTTTCACAAGTTTTTATGAACTGGTGTGTGCTGTGCTACAGTGGACTCATGGAAGAAAGCTCCAACTACTTTCAATTTTCTTCTCATTCTAAGTCTCCAGACTCCCACACAGGCCAGGGTAGGAAGTCATTTAGAACCCTCATAAACCCTGCTTTGCTTTCTGCTTCATGCATTATCTGATTCCTACTGTGAGCATTAGGAAGGCTCTGATTTATGGTGCTGCCGCGCCTGTCCCCACCGCCGGACCCGGTGGGGATTTTGCTTGCACTTCCCTTTAACCATATATATAAATAGACTCCTTCCATCAAGGCTACAGTCAATAGTTTTAACGAGTTTTTCTGTAGAACTCTGTACAGAGAAACAATATGAAACTACGACAAGTCCCCAGGGTTCTGATGGTTCTTTTTAAAGCCAATCCAATCTTCTCTGGGGAAAGAGGAAAACTTTTAAGATAAGCATTTAAGTGACTGGCACTTCTTGTAATTAATGACTTTGGAAATGAGGACCCTGTGCAGTTATCACAACGGGTTCGGGCTGTTGAATTCAGGGGCAGTTGTCCTGAGCTCCGATGGTGTGATCTCCTTTTCTTAGAAGTAGAGTAGCTGGTGGCATTAAATCTTTTTATCAGTAACAGCAAGAATGGGGCACAGAGGCATTCTGAATTTTCTTTGTGGGCAAAATCTCCACCCATTCAGTGACCCAAGAAAGAAAGTCAGAAGTAGAACTGTCTAAAATCCGTGTCCTTGTCTTAGTCCCCAGGCAAGGCAGAGAGTCATCCTCCATGACTCTCCCACTGCCCGCTCCCTCGGCCCCTCACTCAGCCTGGACCACAGCACACACTCTGTAATGTTGACTAGATACTAGGTAATCGGGACACTGGCCTCTGGAGAGCCTATGGCCGACACGGTAGCCCCTTGCTTGTTTCAGGAAAGACAAGAAGAATTTTTACTCTCTATTTGATATATAAGCAATTGGTTTCTAGTTTAAGCAAAAAAAAAAAAATGGTGGAGGATATTTTGTCACTTACCAGGCCAGCAGTGACAAGTGTCATTGTCAGCATTGTCCTCACATGTGGCGTTATTGTGACAGAGTTTTGACCAGCACGGGGGCATCAAGGTCTCACAGTGCATCCCTGAGAAGCCACTGCCTGTGCAGATACAGCTGTGTCTGGAGAGATAATGAAATGATCCCATCAGTTCTTGGTCATGTTGAGATCAGATATCTTCATAGGTCTCTTTCCTGGTTCCTAGACCCGAGACCTACCGTGGGTTTTTAATATTTGCTTCAAAACCCCTGGAGTATAAAGCCTGAAAACATTATGTGTTTCCATATTAATATCTCATGGTCTTTTCAACCACGGCTTTAACATTTTAACTTTTCCTGCCATGTGACTTGGAAGTCATGATTGCTCACATCAGTCTCCTCATCCGTAAATTGAAGATAACAGAGCCTATGTCACAGGGACACTGTGACAATGAAGTGCACGTGTAAAGAATCGACACAGTTGAGCACGAGAAACACTGAGCACATCACGACTACGTAGGACTCAGTGAAGTTGTTAACACGTGGGAAAGCAGTGGAGAATGTCATTCATCATCATGTCATTCTTTTATACGGGGAGCCCATTAATAAGGTCCTTTATGAAAAATGAAACAATAAATTACGAAAAAAGCAGGGAAAGCCCTCATTATATGAGTGGTGACTTGTGTTCTCTTATTTTTAGATTACAAGAATATTTCAGTCTTGCTATTTCTAATCCTTCACTGATGGAGTAGGATTATCTGACAGACCCAAGCACAAATCCCGTGGGGACAGCTGTTGACTTACTCAAGAGGAAGCTTTTAATTTCAATGGGATTTGCTCAAGGACTTAGTTGTGTAGAAACACGGGCTTGCACTTGACTTAAGTAGAATGAGGATCTGTGGGACAGGACGCTTACGAGCTTGTAAGGAGTTAGATTTCCGCTCACCATGGCTGTGTGTGTCTGCTTGTCACCAAACACAGGTATTAATAGTTCACTAAGGAAACTGGAATATTAGCAAATGTAATAGATGATTGTAATAGTGAAGTATATTGCTTGTTGGAAATTCTCTATGCACTCTTCCATTAATTTAATTGAAAAAACTTACTAAAAGTCCACTCGTGTCAATCATTGGAGACAGAGCCTGTAGCCAGTGCTGGCCAGAACCCCTTTTCATGGAATTTGTGACTCCATTTGCATAGTCCTTTATTCTGCAAGAATCTTTCGCGTGTGTGTGTGTGTGTGTGTGTAGTTTGTGACTTTTCCATACCTCACAGCAAATATGTCAATTTTTTTGTTGTGGGAAAAGGAAGTCAGCTTGTCACCCTGGTGATTATCTTCTCAAAGTATAGGTAATACTAAAGATAAGGGTAAAATAGAAAAATTAATCATGGCACACTCAGATAAGGAGATGAAAAGTAGTGAGGTGTGGACCTTGTTGTCTTGCACTTCCTTGGGAACTAAAGCTTCATGTAATTTCTGCCTGGAGCTTTCTGGACATGGTAAAGCATGGTTTGGAGAGCCTCCGTCTCCTCAGAAGCTTGTGTGGGAACTTCCAGGCTCTGCCGACCTGTTGGCCGGTTACCTGTCTCCAGGTAGATTCATGCCACTGGAGAATGAATTGGGAATCATAGACAGTAGGAGGCAAGACAGACGGAAATGTGGTGAAAAGTTATGCTCAATAGGTTGCAAAAGAAATGGGCAGCCACACTGCTCCACTTAAAAATCATTTTACTAAATATATTTGTGGCATGCGGGCCCTGTAATTATTGCTTTCCTTGTGAGTCTGATTCGCTTTGAAATTCAGATTTCGGATGATCTCTATCTTATTGCTTAAATAAAGGAAAGTTGGAGTGTACTCTTCCTTTTGCAAAGGATCAACTGTGTGAATTTGTGGGAGTTCTCTTACTTCTCTGAACTTGAGACTCCTTTTTTTAACGTGGGAATGGCAATGAGCGTCTTACCCTTCACGGAGACCATGAAAGGTCTGACAAGACCCTGGCAAGTGCCAACACCATTGAAAATGGTGATGCATTTGATAAGTCAATACTTGTGGTTTAAGTATGAACAAGGTTATTTAAATTTTTTTTATATGAACTCAACTGCCATTACCCAAAGTTGCTATATGCACTGCATTAAGGTGTAATTTATTGTTTTTGTTTTTTTACTGAAAAGCCAATAATAGAATCCACTTGGAGCAGAATCCCATGGCTACTTCCCACCATTCTGCTGTTTCACGAATAGTCACCCAATTCCCCAAACACCTGAATATTCAAGATATAATTGATTCAATGTCACTGCCCCCTCAACACTGTTTATGTAAAATTCCTTAGGGACTTATTTTTCATCCCTTGATTCCGATGCTCGCTGTTACATAAATACAACCTCAAACTCACGTGTGGAGTAACCTCCTGCTTTGTTTCCATACCTTCCCTTCCCACCACAGGTGTGTTTCACGGGATTGAAAAGCTGGCATTTTCCCGTGATATTACCAGTTCCAAACTGAGTGACTTGGTAAATCCTTGCTCTGAGACGGACAACTGAGGAAAGATGCATTTTTTTTTTTTATTTAGTAAAACCTGAATGTTACAACTTTTCACCAAAGTACAAAGCAATCAAAACATCTTATGTTAAGATTGTGAGCCCTACAAAAAGTTCCTGGTCAGTGAGTTCTAAGCCAACCACCCAGATGTTGCACAAACCCACCTGTTGCCCCCATCCACCCACAGCCCTCCGTGGAGACACGGCTGGCTGGCGCAGTCATCGATGTCAAGTTCACAGCGATCACCTAGGAATCCAGGGACACAGTCACAGAAATAAGCCTCCGCCGCATTCCAATAAGCCGCACCATTGAAGGTGGCTGCGACCCACCTTCCAACTCACAGCTGACACCTTTTTAAAAAGTCAATACCCAACAAGAACAGCTTCAGCCAAGTGTTTGTATCTTACCTCTTTGGCAATGCTTCATTTACCAAAGCTCTGTCACATGTTATGTTACCCCCAAATAATGTTCCTCCTTAATTGGAATGGATATGAACTTTCTGGCGGGCTTGTGGGAGGTGACACAGAGCAGAGCAGCTGTAGCACAGACCTGCTGCCTCTGACAGCTTGTGGCTGTTCAACCGGTGGGGACATTTTTTAAACAGGTTACTGTTAGCTGTGCTCTTGTTGGAAGCCTACAAGGGACCGGACAGTGTTTGTGAATTGTTTTTAAGCACTAACTTGAGTGTTAGTAGTGGGTAGAAGCTCGGACTCCACACCAAATGACCTGGGTGGGGATCTTGGCACCGATACTTAGTTCCTGTGTGACTTCGGGCAAGTTCTTCTTAACCTGGCCTTATCTCAGTGTTCTTATCCCCCAGATGCAACTGATAGTACAATCACCTCATAGAATTATTATTTTAAACACCTGCCATATGCAGGGGCAGGGCAAGGTGATTTCACCTGTATTCTTTTACTTCGCCCCAGCGTGTTTAAGGTACACGGACTTGTGGGTGCCCGTAGCTCGTGATTGACAGTGTCTTGACAGTTCTAGTGTGGTTCTTTCCTCAACCCACTTTTCCAGGACGCCCCTGCTTATCTCAGATAATGTCCTTTGGGATTTGAGTCTACATTTGCTGGAAAGTATTAACACAGAAAACCAAAGTGGTTTAAAAGTTAATGCTTTTCTAAATTTTATTTCATAATTTAAATAAAATTTGTATATTCGTCTGGTACACACCCAGATTACTTCCTAATGCTTAAGAAACGCATTAGAAAGCATCAAGCGATAAAGCATACTCCATTTGCATGTTGTAATTCAACTGCTTTGGCTTTGAAGTGATTCTCATGCATGATCTGAGGATGCATTTCAGTAGCTTAGATAGGATTTCAGTGCAAACCACGATTTCCTTGGGGGCAATTTACACATTTGTATTACTCTCGATATTAACGACATCATTCTTAGGTAGCTCATCGCCACCACAGATACAGACTGAAGTGATTTGGTCTCGGTGGCATGGTGCCAACATAGCTGGGTGAAAAGTGATAAGCACAGTTGTCCAGATGTCTTTGCATTTCCAGATGCTCGGCTTCATAGATAAACCATCTGGGTAACTAACTACGATTTTCATTTTTCATTTGGATATCACTGCCATGTGTTTATAGACATTAAATATATTCCATTACTCTACCTTCTAAAAAAACCCAAAAACTTGCACTGGGTAGTCCACTGTCTCTGGAAACTTTCCTTTTACGACTGGTGTTGTTAAGCATGGCACCATGTCATTACAAGCTCCTGTGGCAACATAAGCTGAAAGTGGTAACAGTGAGGAGCACTTCTGTGGCCGATTCTCTAAGAAATAGAAACTTCCTAATGGTCCCATTCTTTCACAACAATTCATCCAGGAGCTACGCCTGCAGTGAAATATCTATGAAGCCTAATTCAGAATAACTCATCTCAGAGCCTCCAAATGCTATGTTGGACAAGCACGCTACTTTTATTTGCTATTTCCAAGAGATTAAGCAAGACGTGACTTCTTACTTGATACGATCATGAAGTATCTCGCTCAGCCTGCTGGAAGCCCCCTGCTGATGACGCTGCAGCAATAGAACCTCACCACTCCCCAGCCCCAGGCCCAGCCCCAGCAGGCTGCCATGCTGGGATTTGGGCATCAGAGGGTACCCTTGAGCCAGGGCGCAAGGCCTCTGCCCTGATGAAACCTCAGCTGCCCTGACCTGGTTAGTTTGGTCTCCCAAACCCTACTAATTCCAGAACGAATCTAAGGGCTGAGTATTGGAGGGCCCCACTTAAATCAACAATAGGGCATTATTAGTAGTTTAGGGAGCTTTCTAGCTAGTGAGTAATTCACGTCCAGACCATTTTTCCGAAGCCATCGCATGGGCCATACAATGTCATCTCGGCTTCTGCCACATTAAGGGAAGAAAGAGCGATTCACAGCCCGTGGGGGTCAAATGTCATCACACTTACCCGGATAATCTCGGGGACAAGTACAAGTGTACCTTCCGATCTCATCGTGGCACGTAGCCTCAGTCCTGCAAGGACCCAAGACGCCTTCGTCCGCCTCCCAGTCACAGTGCAGGCCTTGGTACCCCGGCACGCAGAAGCAGGAGTAGCCGTCCACCCGGTCCTGGCGCACGGCCCCCTGGCGGCAGGGGCTGGAAGCGCACTCGTCACGGTCCAGCTCGCACTAGCCCGCGGGGCAGAGGCACACCGGCTGCAGCGGGTCCTCCTGGCAGACGCCCCCGTGCTGGCAGGTGCTCAGGCCACAGGAACCGAGGGAGGCGTCGCAGGTCACCCCGCGATGCCCCGGGGGGACATTTGCACACAGCGCTCCGTTCCCCTGGGACGTTCACACAAGTGGCATTTCCTGGACAGGGGTTGGAGAAGCAAGGGTCGGTCACATGGTTACAGCCTTGGTCCAGATTAACATGGGTATCTGCACAGTGGCAGCTGCCTTCTGCAAAATCATGGCACGTGGAACTGTTTTGGCAAGATTTTCGGGGGCGCCTGGTGTCATTTTTGTTGCAAAAGGAATCTACAAAAAATAAAAAATATCGATGAAGCTTACAAATCAAGGGTCGAGGATGAAGTTAAAGATCTCTCTGCTCCTCACGCCATCCCAAGCAAACTAATGGAGCCCGCAGTTGTCTGCATGCTAACTATGAGTTTTATCACTAATGAGGGTTTCTACAAGTATCTCCTGTGGAGTCTTTCTGGCAGCCAGTGGTGTTCCTCCCGTGGAAGGGAGAGTTCACCTGTGCTCCGGCGTTATCGGGAGGGTGGATCCCACAGCAAACCTCTTCCGTTCCCTGGGGGAAATCTCAACCAATCGCCCGTTGCTTTAGAGGTTTGATTTTTCAGATGCTCCATTTCTCATCACATCTTCAAATGTACGACTGGCTTCTCCATGTTCGTGCCTTAGCTCCAATGCCACTTCCTAAGAAAAACTGTCTTGAATTCCCTAAATTCTTACTGTTTTATTTTCTATGATATGTATATCATAGATTATTTTATTCTCTGTGATGCATGTGGCATTTCTTTTCAGATGTCTACCTGCACACACACACCCATACATAGATGTGAAGTAGAATTGATACTTTCAGACCAATTCAGTCTGCCAACTTGCTTTCTCGCAGTAAAGTGTGCCATCTGCTGGCTATTACGAGAACTTCTAGGATAGCGGGTCTCAGACTTTTTTCTTCCCTTCTTTGTTAAGCGCAGCAGGGTCCTTCAAAGGCAAACGTCTTGAGTCACCCGCACCAACAACAAGGATGTGACAAGCTCAGGCCCAAGCAGGGAAGGAGCCCCGCGGCCCAGGCTCCCTCCCCCGCTCTTGCCAGCAACATCTCCCCCTGGGCGTGGACAACAGCAATTCGAAAATCTGTTTAAGAGAAAATAAAATATTATATATAGTGATTGTAAGCAATTCTTTTTGTGTTTGCTATTTTGGTATTGCCACTGCTAAACATATATGTATGATTTTTTATATAAATATATATTTGCTGAGAAGTAAAGGCTAATTTGACCATTTTTAAAGAAAATGAGTGTCCAAACAGTAAATGAATTTTTTTTTGAGTGTATGCGTGTCTATACTTTCTGATAATTCGACTGGCTTGGCAAACAGTGATGTTGGCCATTTAGCTCAGTTATAAGGTGGAGTACATTCACTCCGAGCGATGAGATACTACACAGTGGTCTCAGGGAGGGGCGTCTAGTTTCTCCGAGACTGTTATAAAACAGCGTTTCTTCCCTTGTTCTTGGGGATTTTTATATACTTCTCTATGAGACCGGCAGGTATTTCTTTGATTTAAAAATTGTCCCTCATGAATCTGGAAATTTTGTCAAGTGCTTTTCTCTTGCTCGTATTTTGGGCAAATTGTATCAGTCAATCATAAGGGATGCTCCAGGAAGAGAAGGGATGTGCAGCAGTGAGGAGCAAAGTCCCCGAGATAAAACACACCCACATGGTGCCTGGCTGTGCCTCTCACAGCCTCAGTTTCCCCAGCTTAAAAAAGGAGACAACAGCCCTGGCTGGTGTGGCTCAGTGGATTGAGTGCCAGCCTGCGAACCAGAAGGTTGCCGGTTCGATTCCCAGTCAGGGCACGTGCCCCGGTTGTGGGCCAGGGCCCCAGTAGGGGGCATGTGAGAGACAACCACACACTGATGTTTCTCTCCCTCTCTTCCTCCCTCCCTTCCCTTCTGTCTAAAAATAAATAAATAAAATCATTAAAAAAAAAAAGAGACAACAGTAGAACCCACGTCTTAGGGTTTCTGTACAGATCTAGTCACTAGATTTAAATGCTTGGCATACCATGGTAAGTGCAAAGTAAATGTTAGTTCCTACCGATACAATAATAGAAGATGTTTAGAGGTAGCTTTGAGTTCTTAATAGAAATTTTACTGGATTAGTACAAAACATAGCAATAACAGTAGTAACAAAAAAAAAAACCGTGCAAGTTACTAACACACTTTCACTGCAGGAATTTACTCCAGGAAACAAAGCACAAACCCAACTATGCTCTTTACGTAGCGATTCTATTGATGCACTAATTCAACATGCCAGAGGCACTTCTCCCGGAGAGTACCCAGACTCGCTTAGGATCAAGCGAAGATAAATGTGGATTAGATTTAGAAGGGGTCTGTTCTCTGGGGTTCATTTTTCACAAGAAAATCTTTAATATCTCACAACACAGTCTGAGTTCCATTTAAACTCTTGGCTCAGAGATGAATCTTATGAAGTGGGAGTTGCAGCAGGAGGGCTTAATTGAGCTGTGCAAGAAAAAGATACTCTTTATGCACGATTTACTGCCTTCGGTTTGACCATATGGCAGATCGGCTGGCTCTTGACACATTGGTGAGCCACCCAAGAGTTTCAATCAGAGTTTGGGTTTCAAACGGCAAATATTTGGGACCTTCCTCATTTCAAACCAGATCCATACAGCGCTGCATTTAGAATGAAATAGAAGCTATAAATGATGCTACTGGAAATAGAGGAGACATGTCCAGATCTAGGAATTGCCATGTATAAGAGGCAAGTGGCTGGTTGACTTTTCTTTAGCCTGACTTTCTGCAGAGAGTGGAATTTAATTCTGGGACCGGGACCAGCATGGGGAGGAGCAACGGGGTCGGGATGCATCCATCTTTGGGTAAGACGTAGCCAAAACGGTTTGCACGTGGTAGGTAGTCGGTAGAGATTTGTTGAATAACGAAGGAGTGAGCACGGAAACCTGAAATCTCATTTAAGCCTTGCTGTGAAGTTCTGACTTTCACCTCTTTTGATAAAAGCAAGCAAATCAGAGCAGATCATGGGGTAAATCACTTGCTTTGATGGGATCCACATGGCGCAGTGAAGGCAGGGCGTAGCCGGGCTCTCTGCGGCCATTTCTCTCCTTTGTATTCCCAGGGCCTCCGAGAAACTAGGCCCTCACTGTGTTATATGTAGTTGTTTCTGCACACGTGGTCTTAAGTACTCAGCTGAGGCCGATTTCAGGGAATGGCAAGAGAGTGATTGTAGGGAAAGACAGAGGTTTCGATTTTAGTTCTGCTATTTCCACTTCTGAGCTTTTAGAAAGATCAGTTTCCTCGTTTCTACAGGTGTAGTACATAGCCATATGCACAGCGCTCCAGACCATGGACTTGGGAGCCTGGGTTCAACTCTCTGAGCTTTGTTGAGATCCTTAACTCTGCGCCCCCGTTTCCATTTCTGCCAACGCGATACCCACCCCACAGGCTTACTGTGGAGATCGGGTGACTGCACACATCGCCTAAGTGCCCAGCGCAAAGCATGCACCGCCAGCCATTATTGTGGTTAGTACTGCTGTCCTCATCAGGGGCAAAAGACAGAACACACATTTCCTTGTAAAAGTCTGGAAGGAAGCAATTATGTAGACAATAATACGTGTCTCTCAATGCAGGGTCCAAAGCCTGTATCTTAGTACCTTCTGTCCACCATGCATGTGGTTGGTGCACAGTTATTAAATGAATAAATCCGAGAAACATGAGGCTATACAATATTGGAAAGGGATTTCTGAGTTTTGGGAGTCCTGGGAAGTACAAGCTCATGGTCAGTCCATGTTCTCTGAGAACCATAACCCAGGCAGGAGCCCAATGTCACCAACTGCTGGCTTAGCACACACTTACACACCCACTCTGACACATGCCCGCCTGGCTCCCGTTGAGAAGATGGTGCCCACACTTCACCTGCATCTCCACTGTTCTAACCTCCTCTGTATAGTGTGCCTGGCCTCACTGAGAAGCTTTCCTATGTCTTAGCCCCCCAGGCTAGGACCGGCATTTTGCTGGGTGCTTTTACACACCATCTGCCCCATCATCGTAAATGGCCTGCTCCTCCAGAGATGTCTTCTGCTCTCAAGGCATGACCATGAACTCTGGGACCTCATCTGCATGGCCCACAGACCTCCACACAGGTCTGATTGGTCAGGCCTTTGTCCGTCACTGGAGTTACGGGCTGGACCAAGTGCATGCTGCCCACTTCCTCAGAGGAGATGTCATCCTTAGCACATGACTAAATCATGCAAACGGAGGAGGTCATTTTCACTAAATTAACCATGTTAATGAAGGTCTAATTATGTTTCTTTGACATTAAATTCGTTGAAAGCTAATCAAGCCTGCATCTCTGACCTTACTCCAGTCTGTTTGTACATTGAGGATGGCAGACTCTTAGACGACCCCTTTCGCTGGTGGAATAGACTTATGGCTGACTAGTTCCTTTGCCTCTAGCAAATGGAAATCCCCACAGGAAAGCTAAAAATGTTTTAAGTGAAAAGGAAAATAAAAGTGTCTTGTCCATTCCATAAAGCCACCATGTTTTTAAGTCATCGATGATGAACAGATACAATTTCAACCTCAGTCCAGAGGGATGTAGCTGCTCGTCCCTTTTGTTTTTTAAAAGGGCCTGTAAGTTTCCTTCTTTTCTAGAATTGTCAAAATGTTAAACCTATCCTACACAATTAAGGTTCACCAAAAAGATTCAGCAAAATTGCTAAAATCAGTAAAAACAGCTCTGCAAATGTTAGCCTATTGCACACCAAAGTAGTCTGCACAATCTAAGAATGAAAAAAAAGTTAGAACCGTCTAATTTTTCCATGTTATTATTGAGATTATAAAAATGCCTTCAATGTGTTGGTTCCCTAGTGTCTGTCTCATTTAATCCCTGAGAAAAATTATGGGGTATGGAGGTAGTCTATCCATTTTCCAAGTAAGGAATCGAGGTTCAGGAACATTAAATAGCTCCCCTAAATTGGCGCAGCTAATATGTAATAGATTGGGACGCCACAAAGACTTCAAAACGTTTATTTGAGAAAATCCAAATGAAAAGGAGGTAGAATCACACAAAAAAAGAAACATCTAAGAAGTATATAGACCGGCAGTTCCCGAACTGGATTGTTCATGCAAACCTCTGGGTGAGAGTTGGCTGAGGGCCGGGACTCAGCATCCATAGGAGGCTCCCAGGCAATGTGGGTGCTGATGCCTCTGGCCAGTGGTCCGCCCCTAAAAGCCAGCGCCTGCACCAGCCGAGCCCCACAGGGCTGTTTGTGTTATATTACAC
Organism: Macrotus californicus; assembly: GCA_007922815.1. Classification (NCBI taxonomy): domain Eukaryota; kingdom Metazoa; phylum Chordata; class Mammalia; order Chiroptera; family Phyllostomidae; genus Macrotus; species Macrotus californicus. Next base: position 32,745 of record VMDR010001609.1, read on the forward strand.
ATGAGCCTCACACGTCATGGGAAGTCTCCTACTAAAAAGTAAAGGAGAACCAGGAAAAATGGACTCAAATGACATATTTTCTTTAACCAAATATAACTAAAACACGATCATTTCAATGTGTAATTAGCATTGAAAATGAATGAAATAAGTGCCTCTTTTTTTCCCTCCAAACCCACTGTCTAAGATCCAGCGTGTACTTACCCCCACGGTTCCTCTCAGTTCCAGCTGACCCACGTTTCAGGCGCTCTAAAGCCACGCATGACTAGTGACCATCTTCTCTCTTTTTATTTTTTTGTGCAGAGAACGAAGGCCCCGAAAAGTGATGCGTGGTTGTAACTGTGAGTAAGATATCAGTCCTCCAAATTTAAACCACCTTCTTTTTTGACCTGAGTGAGGTGGTCGCCATGAACAAAGGCGTTTCAAAGCGCTTTCCAAGAACTTCGTTAGGGTGTCTGTTCCCATAGTGCACATCCTTAGAAGCCGAGGGCAAGGCATACTTTTTCTGTGAATCTTCCCCAGATCTTTGTGTTCCTGTGACTCTGGCCTGAGCCGCCACAGAGCTGAGCATTGTTGCCACCCAGCGTGGGGTGGAGCTATGCATTACCTAAATGACTGTGTGTTTCACCTAAGGAGGCTTGTATTCACAATTAGCCAACGAACTCCAACTTCGGAAACTAGAGTAGACACTCCTTTGGTATGTCTGTATAGATGCTCTCTGTCTTCGATGCCTGTCACATTTGAATACGTGCGGACTGTTTGCTGATTAATCGGTCTGTCCCCCAGGTCCTGCATCCGTTCTGGCTCACTGCACTTGATCAGAGAGAGAGAGGGGGCTGTGTTTCTGTCTGGTGGCCCTCAGCTCTGGACCAGGCTTGGGGAGCACCCAGGTTACCGTGGTTACTGGATAACTTGGACGCCAACGTGAATATATTTCCTTTTCTCCTCATTCAGCTAACACCCCCTGGCAGGGAAGGCTGGGAGCACAATGCTGTCATGCCTGTGGGCTGGGTACAATCTGGGACAGTTGACTCATGGCTCCCTGCCCGGTGTGCTCTGAGCAGGACCCGGCTGGGCACAGACATGCTTTAACTCTACACAGCTCGGTGACACCTGTGGAGCGAGGGGCTGGATCTCCCAGGACCCCTTTGGCAAACTCTCCCCCAGGAGGCCATGTCAAATGCCTCAGTAACTCTGAGGCTTAGTTATGGAGCGCAAAACGCCAGGGACATAAAAACAGAGCACTGTTTGGAAATGTTAGGGGGATGCTTGGTTACTGCCGTCCTTCTGAGGTCTGAGGAAGAGTATCTCGTAGTTGGGATGGGCAGCTTTCCTGGGCTGCTGCAGGAAGTGCATGGACGCGAACTTTGCATGGACACACAAGACTTCATATCTTAGATGAAATCATGCTTGCTCAGATATACCCATCATCACCTCTTTTAAGAAGGCATGGCTTTGCCTTTGCACTTAAAATACTTGGGGGGAGGGAAGATAAGTGGGGAAGGAATAATGAATTCAAGTAAATAATTCATCAATTTCAAGGTAGTAAGTTTAATGAGTGAATCAATATTTTGTTCCATAACACAAAGTGATTTTACTTGATATGATAATTTAGTTTTTAAAAATAAATCCCATATATTATTCATCATTGAATGTACCTCTGTGATCCAGGACAGAGCAGATAATCAATAATTCACCATTGAACAAACTAAGCACACTGAATTCCCATCTCCCTCCACTTAATTGATTGTGGAACTGCATTTAAGGTTTCCATTTTTTTTTTAAAGATTTTATTTTGTTTATTTTTAGACTGAGGGGAAATGGAGGGAGAGAGAGAGGGAGAAAAACATCAATGTGTGGTTGCCTCTTGTGCACCTCACACTGGGGAACCTGGTCCGCAACCTGGGCATGTGCCTTGACTGGGAATAGAACCGGTGACACTTTGGTTCACAGGCTAGTGCTCAGTCCACTGAGCCACACCAGCCAGGGCAAGGTTTCCATTATTTTGTCTCCTGCAAAGTCATGCCCAGCCTGGCACCCCCGACTCCGGCATCATTCAGCCATCACACATCTCCCAGAGGATCCTCAGCGACACTGAGGGATGAAACAGCAGCCCTTCCTTTTCTTCTCTGTCATTCTTTACTATGCTCACACTTAATAAATTCAGGACAATTTCAATGAACTTCCTTGTATAACACCTATTCCATTGTAAGTCGGACAGGAACACCACTAACTTGAACGAAGCACAACAAAGGACAAGTACTCGGGCTCCGTTGGTTAGGGCAGAAAGGTCACCACCCACCAGGAGCAGTACCAGTGTGTCCGAAGTCTCACCGGAACAACCTCGGGTGACCTACAAGAGAGTCAATAGATGGGATAGTGAGGGAATATTTACTTCTTCCCACGTTGGGGTGACACAGTGAAAGAAGTCGCTTTAAAGCCCTTTTGATTTCGTGATGTCAAAGCAGAGTAGAGATGCTATCAATTATTTCCCAAACTGAAGAAGCCTAAAATCCTATCAGCTAACGCCAGGTCTTTGTAGAACAATCAAATGTTTAATCTTTGAAAAACAAAAGGGCTATTTTTAAGGCTTCCATCAAATAAGCCAACAACTATCTGTCCTCTAAAAGGATGCTAATTCTGTAGTCTAAAAGGAGTTGGGAGAGCCCTGAAGAATCTGTTTACCTCAGGTCCATTTCTGAAGCCCACTATCACGTTGTTATAGAAACCACTTGCAGCTGAAACTCTCCCATCATGATTATTGCTATAGTAACCAGCAAAAGACAAGAAGCTACTTTTTCATCTATTTGCCATCATCCCCCACTTCCCATTCCCAAGGTAGTTTTGCTTCTAAATGCTTCTGTGTTGCTGGAAACAAAGGGGAAAAAAGAAGAGTAAATAAATTTAGTGAGGGAAAGAGAGAGAACACACTACAAGCAATAAAAAGATCCAAGGCATTTCATTTATACTTCACAGAGAAAAGAAATTATAATTAGACAACCAACCCAGCATTTATATCGGTGACCAAGTTTCTTTTTTTCCATCTGTTCAGACGCAAAGTGAGTAATAAAAATTAGATGTAAAACACGGCCATTCCTCATACTTTTTTAAGGCCATCATCATTCAACATTTCAGAGAATTTCCCGATAGAATGTGTGTTGTCTGTCCTAGTCTGGAGGAAATTAAACATAAAAGCTAATTTTCATGTAATAATTTCTTATGTTATTAGGTTCTAATATGGTAGCATGCTGTGAGTCATGTTTTGAGAATCATTGATTTAATCCATCTTTTCCCCCACAAGCATGTAATCAATTTAAACATTCTTCTATAATAGTGAATTTTGGCACTGTTTTGTGAAAAGCTGGTCTGTATAAATTAAACCAAAAAGAATTATTTCTGTACTTTTTGCTTCAGACTCCGTCTTATACTGGATTGCCTTGTCTCTTCCTAAGTGACAGATTTGTTAGTGGGGTTTTATGGTTTTTAAGAACTTCGAAATAATTTGGAATCAGAGTTTTTTGAGACAAAACTGAGCTGAGCGGATGACGCAATGAAGGTGACGGCAATAATGTTTCAAACCTCTGTCAGCCCAGCGAAGACCTTAGAAATATCTAGGGTTCCTTGTTAGACCCACACCTGAAGCAATGATGTACTGTATTGGGTAGAAAAAGATCTTTGTTGCCTGATCTTTTGGGTCACATTCAAGTGCATGAAGTCAGGATAAACACACACTGCTCCTAACCTCAGTTCACCTCTACGATTGTCCTTTTAGGATGTCTCGTACAAGAAACCATTGTTATCATTTCCAAATGTTTTATTTGAAAATAAATAATTTAGAGCACTCAAAGGAATATTGGCTATTTCAAGGATGCCAGAGTACACCCAAAACCAACATAAAAATGCATCTCATCACTCAGATTAGAGCAAGGTACTTTGTAGAAATTGAACAACTCAACGCACCTGAAGTCTATATTTAATTAAATACCTTTTTTAGAAAAGCCAGAGCAAACATATGGGGTGGGGGAAAGCAAATATATGTAAGATGATTCAAATGATTTTTTTTTTTTTGGTTTCAGCAGGTGTCTTGGGGTATTTATATCCATGCAGTATCACTGCGCTCCTGGAGGGTCTATATGAATGGAATTATTAGGTGTTGTTAATGAGGCTATTCTCCACCCGCGTGGACTTTTGTGACCCTCAGCACTTTTTCTTCCCATCTGTTTATTTTAGCTTTGCTCAGGCAGAGCTTTGGAGCTGAGAGTAGGAAATTCTGGCTGTGTCTTTGGCGGAAGGTGTTGGCATGGCCTTTATCGTCAGCTCCAGGCTTTTCCCTCGGGGGTCACGGCGCAACACTCCACCGTGCGCGTGCATCACATGGCAGAGGCTGAATAGCGCTCTGTGTGGGTTCCAAGACGACTCTGGCTATTTTGAATGAGTCATTAGGTACCAGAGGCTTTTCTCTGATCTCTCAAACCTTCTGCGAGGATCGCACTCGCTGTGATCTCAGACAGTGGCATGGACCTTTCTGATCTAGTCTTTAGTCTCATTCTTCTTCCCCCTGAACATGCCATCAAGCCCGTTTGTTTTGTCTGTGTGTTAAGCTCCTTCTGAGTGTCTAATAATTTTGAGGAACAGCTGCCTTTCACCAATGTCCACTTCTTCTTGAGACAGAGTAGCTGGCAGAGGACTTGGCCGCCTGGTATAAACAGTGACAGAACTGAGCAAGGTGGGTCTATGAGATAACTAGTTTTAGGCACTGAACACAGCTGGGGCGGAACCAGGATCTGCGTGAGAAATGGAAGGAAACACCTACGACCTCCTGGGCTGCAGGCGTGGAGTGACTTTCATGCTGGGGGAGGAGGGGAGGAGTGGGACCAGAAAAGCCTCAGTGTCTCTGAAATGAGGTCAGAGTCGCCGGCTGCAGAAGCAGTTAGAGCTGGCGGGGCAGAACATCCGAGAAGAAAGACACAGTCTTAACCAGGGCCCCAAAGAGCCTTGATTCGTCGTGGGTTTGGGGGAGGCTTACTGGAGATCATCTACTGAGAGACTGAGATAAATTAAAATTGCAAACATTAGACAGTGTTCAAAGTAGAGAGTCTTCACCGAACATCTCAGCACTGAGAAACCCAAAAAGGGCCTTTGGAGTAAGCATTCAAAAGAATATAAAAGCGTGAAATGTATGGTCATATACAGGAACACCTTTTGCTATGAAAAGCACACACATGCAATCTATAGGGCAAGGATGGGGTACAAAGGACACGCAGGGCAGCACACGTGTCCCTGAGTGTCACCTATACTGGGTGGGACAGCAGGTGTGTCAACAAGGAGTGACGCCCACCCGGGGTCAGGAGGTCAGAGCTGGCCCCATGCTGTGAGGCCCTGGGCTGGGCCCCAGCGGACAGAATTCTGATGGGACAGGCTTAGGGTGGCCAGGGCTGCAGGCCCAGGGACTGTACACAAAGCGGCGACTCGGCACGGAGGGGAAGATAACCAAACCTGCAAGGCCAGGGAGAAGCTCCAACGCGCCAGAGAAAAGGGAATGGAGTTATGGTAAAAGAACCAGCTCCATAAAAAGGTGAGGGACCGTGCCAAGGGCAGAGAGACTAATTCTGCTTCCCAGAATTTGGCAAAAATAGTCCGCAAATAGCTCTCTAAGGCTGAGTTTCCAGTTTGAAGTTCCCAAGTGACCACAGCTGAGCATGCTGGAACAAAAAACCTGACTGACAGGTAAAACAGTCCTTGCTTCTCCAAAATGGGGACCTGTGCCCGTAATCAGGAGGAATTCCATCGTGGGCCCCTTACAGTCACTAATGCTCATTCCCAACCGGCATGTGAACCATTGGGAGGCACTGCCTCTCGGTAAAGATTTTCCAACCATGTTCAGCAGGTGTGAAGCCTCCGCCTCACTGGGGTGGTGTCATGGGGAAGTTATGCCCCTGCCCAGTGGTCATGAGGCCACACCCATGCCATGGGTGTCAGTAGTGGCCCATGGAAAGCTAATCAGTATAGAATTTTGCTGACACCTAGTTGGTGTTCAATAAATATTGTTATTATGATTCATACAGTATTAGCATTATATCTAAGGCACTCATTACCTAATAGCCTTCATATTCTGTAACAGGTATATAATAAAAGCAAATCTTTTTCAATTAAATGTATCTGTTAGTTTTATGATTATTAAATTTACATTTAATTTTAGACCATACATTATTATGGTGTGTAAAGGCTAATAATGGGAAAGTGATTTGTATTTTACAGAAAATTCTAAATGAATGCATAGACCGCTAAAGAAAACAAATACAAATACTCATAATACAGGGTGGGGCAAAAGTAGGTCTACAGTTTTGAGAATGTGAAACGATTCATACTTGTATTATTATTTATTAATTATTGTATTATTTTCCATACTAACAACTATAAACCTCATTTTGCCTCACCCTGTGTTATAGATGATAGGAAAGACTGTATTTCTCTTTATGACGATTGGGATACTTTTTTATGGTATTAACAATCAAGAGAGTCATAAATAGTATCCAAAAAAGGAGAATAAAAGAATATGTTCAGCTTATAAATCACTTGTTCCTAATTAAGTGACAAGTTCATTGTAGGATAAGCCCCGATTCCTGTCACTGAAATTTCATTAGTACTCAGCATCCTACATTAGTGTCTTGGAAATAATCATCCCTTTGTTATTATTTATAAAGTACCCTCATTAAAGGAGCTGTGGAAACCTTGATACACTGACAAATTGCACCCTCCAGTGGAGAAAATATTCGTAAAAATTTAGGATGTTTCTGCATTGTAGGATTGCTATATTCAAGTGTGTTTTTCCCCTAACAATTTTTAAATGTAATTTTGTTTTAAGACCTGTAATATATGTCTATCACCATTCATTCCTCCTGGGCCCCCAGAAGGTTGCTCTGAGTTTGAGTCTATTATGTAAATATGTCATTAAATGTTGGGAAAGTAAAAGAGCTTTAAGGCTCTTTAAAATTTTTTTAAATACATTTTGTTGATTATGCTATTACAGTTGTCCCATCTTCCCCCCCTTCCCTCCGCCCTGCATACCCCTTCCCACCCACACACCTCCTCTTTAGTTCATGTCCATGGGTCATATATATGAGTTCTTTGGCTTCTACATTTCCTATACTATTCTTAACCTCCCCCTGTCTATCTTCTACCTACCATTTATGCTTCTTATTCCCTGTACCTTTTCCCCCTCTCCCCCAACCCGCTCCCCTGATGATAACCCTCCGTGTGATCTCCATTTCTGTGATTCTCTTCCTGTTCTACTTGTTTGCTTAGTTTGTTTTTGTTTTTGTTTTAGGTTCAGTTGTTAATAACTGTGAGTTGTTGTCATTTTACTGTTCATATTTTTGATCTTCTTTTTCTTACATAAGTCCCTTTAACACTTCATATAATATGGACTTGGTGATGATGAACTCCTTGAACTTCACCTTATCTGGGAAGCACTTTATTTGCCCTTCCATTCTAAATAATAGCTTTGCTGGATAGAGTAT